>JAGDYQ010000043.1:5258267-5288449 GCA_021962125.1 Bulinus truncatus | reverse complement strand
CATTGTGTTATTCGCACCTTAAACTGTATGACACGTCAGAACTGCCGCATATACTCATACAGTGAAACTTTGGGTCGCTTGAGCGACCTCTAAAAGTGGTCATTTTTTCAAAAAGTTTAGTTTTTCTTGATCTGCTTGACAAAAAGAAAAAAAATGAACCACATTGTATTAGAATCGGAGAAAATTATTTTTTTTACCATGCAATGATGAATCACCCTAGTGCTACTGTGTATACCTGTTTAAGTCTGTGTGTAGTATAGTGTGACAGTGAATGTGCTACTGTGTGTCATGTATGTTTAAGTCTGTGTGTATTCATGAAGTTTGTAATGAAGCTGTATTGTATTTGTATAAACATATTATTGTTTATATAATATTCTACTTAGTGGAGGAAGAGTAAGGGTCTTATTCTGCTATAGATGGGTTGCACAGGTATGTTGTACAGGTAGGTTTTATGGCAGTAGATAAGTGTTATAAAACTCAAAATTAACATTATTTTATTAATTTTGCCAAACAAAAATAACATATTTTCTTCAATAATGTATTTGTATGAGGGGGACTTCGTTATTAAATTGGTGGGGGTCTCTGTTATTAAATAGGTGGGGGTCTCTGTTATTAAATTGGTGGGGGTCTCTGTTATTAAATTGGTGGGGTATGCTATTGGTTATTAAATTTAAGGGGTGTCTTATTAAATTAGAATGGTCTTTGTTATTGCTAAATTCGAGGGATTTCTGTTATCAAATTAGGTTGGTGTCATCAAATTAAAGTTTTTGTTATTAGATTGGAGAGGTCTCGTATTAAATGACACGGATACTTGTTATAAAATTAAAAGGATCTCTTTTTCTTAATTAGTAGTTTTTAATTTTAGTGGATCTCTGTTTTTTTTTTTTAATTAGAGTTAAAATGAGTTACTATGATTGAATTGGGCTTTTGTGATTAAATAGGATGGGGGCGGGGGAGTGGGAGGGGGTGTTTCTTTTGACATTAAAGCGGGTTATGTTATTAATTTTTAAAATGCGAATAGCGGCAATCTCATAACATAATGTACAGTGTTACAAACAAATAGTGGCAATCTCATAACATAAAGTACAGTGTTACAAACGAATAGCGGCAATCTCATAACATAAAGTACAGTGTTACAAACAAATAGCGGCAATCTCATAACATAAAGTACAGTGTTACAAACAAATAATGATTCCTTCGTTGCAAATACACATTTCATGTTGTTCGTTCAGGATACATTTTGCTTAAAAAAATTGTTGTTTTCACTGGCCTATGTCTTACCTGTTTGTGTAACTAAATTTGGGAGTTATCTCTATGCGATGTGTCTATTAAAATGTTTATTTTGCAAGACAAACATGTAGGCCTACTCGAGATCGCGAATATTTTGGTCCAGTTTAAATGACTCATTCCTTGAAAGGATTCGACAGCAGACGACCAATAAAGTAAAAAAAAAAAAGCAACACTAACTGACATATACAAATAAATTCTTCTCTTCAACGTATTTTTTAGGAAGGGTACTCCGGGTGCGTTCCCCACAAAGTCCAAATTACAACTCTTTTGTGTTTTTCTTTTTTAGGGGGTCAAAATTGTTTACCACTTTTCCAACCTTGCTTCTTGATATATTTAACCTACAAGATCAAATATGCATAAACGGATTTGATCTACCTAGTATGTCCAATCAGACAACAGCATGTACCCGTTACTATAATTAAGTGGACGAAACAAACCGCCTACCTCTGGTTCAAAAGACATCTCTACGTATAAACTTGTTATTGTCAAGAATTGTATAAACTAGTTGTAAATTGGAGTATATTTTGTTGTATAAACTATTTGTAAATTGGAGTATATTTTGTTGTATAAACTATTTGTAAATTGGAGTATATTTTGTTGTATAAACTATTTGTAAATTGGAGTATATTTTAAGTAAGTTATCTAGACTTGCTTACATTGAGACTTGACATGCGTGTGACCTGTTTAGTAAGGTAGCTTGCACAAAATAGGTCTCTGTTACACATGTACCTAATATATTCTGGTCACACTTTGTTCAACGTGTGACCTATATACAAGTATATAAATCTAAAAGGTGGCGTATTTACACACTTTTCGTTTATCATTTCGCTGAGAAACTATGACTAAACATTCGGGTCAAATTACGATGACTTGATTTTATTTGTTTAACAATGTTGAAGAGTTAAAATACAAACACACACAGTCTACCAACACTATTGAACAGTACAGTGAACAATAAATGTGCATGAAAACCAAAGGGACACATTTCAATATGTTGACAAAAAAAATAAGTATGAAAACAAACGGAAAACTTTTCATTGTAGTTAAATATTCAGTCAGGTTTGAACTCTTTTTTTTCGATTTACCGAAACATTTGATGGGAAATAATGTTTCCTTTTAAATTGTAATTACTTGTGTACAACAAATTGTACAGTATTGTATATGTACGCATTAACTTTCTTAATACAAACTTTCCATACAGGTAAAATTTTATTTCGTTTTAGACCACTATTTATTTGTTTATTATTAATTTGAGATCCACCCCAATCTCAATTTTTTTTTAAATATAGACTTATGGATGTTTGTCTGCCTTTTAGCTTATAAAAAATTATTTATTGAATAAATCATTTTACTAAAAATAGACAACTTCATCGAAAGATAGTATAGGCCTATTAGGTGCGCATCATCAATTTATAATCAAATGACGCAATGAAATATTTTATCAAACATTTTTCAAAATTGTATATTTATAAAACAACTAGAGCTGCTGTTCGATTAAAAAAATTGATCGAAATTAACGCATGATTAAAACTTTTATCGCAAATTAACCTGCATTTTAATCGACACAATATAATACATGTACTTTTGTTTGCTGCAATGTTAAACAAGTCAGTTTAATTTATGAAAGAGTTATACTACTACTACTATCTACTAAGCACTAGCATATAGACATATGTCTATTGATATAGTTATTGAGACCAGTTTATTGACATGTATCAATAACGTCAAGTGATGCAAAATGTTTTCTTTTTAATCAACAACAATGCCAAACAAGTGTTTTACTCGTACCGCAGGTTACGAACTAATGAAGTATTTCAACCCCTTTCCCTTGTCATATTTTGCTACACTTTGCCCCAATGTGTCTTGTTTACCCTACCCTCCACTACCGTACCTACCCCCTCCACTTCCCATCCCCTCAAAAAAAAAACACACACGTCATTTCTATCTCATATGTGCCTTTTCCTAAAAAATAAAATAGCCAGAAAGTACTCACTCACTTATTATTAACGCGTTTTTTAACTTGATTTTACCCCCTTTCCAAATCCGGTCACATTTTAGAAACACTTCGCAACCCCTTTCCCCACAAAGATGAAGTTACTAATGGCTTACCCAACCACCGTACCTCCTCTGTCCCAAAACAAGTTCCATTGTTTCAAGTCATGGCACCTGTCATCAGAGGCGTAGCGAGGTGTGGGCAGGGGGCATCATGCCCCGGGCGCTACTCACAAAGGGGCGCCAAATGGTATATTTTACATATAATATTATATGGTTTTCGAATTGGGGAGGGGCGCTGAAAAGGTATTGTGCCCCGGGCGAGAGTTAAGTTGGCTACGGCACTGCCTGTCAATCAAACTAGTAGCACGCGTCTGCAGATGTTCACTAATTGTATCATTTAGGGTAAAAAATGGTAATAAATTAGAATTAAGAAATGGCAATGCTATTGTTTCAAGCTCATATAGCTGCTATGACTTAATGTAAACGTGACAGTTTCGGGTATTTTTTTTTTTTTTGCTTTTTTAAAAATCTTATGCGATCTATTTCTATTTATAGAATTCGGTTATTTACTGATTTTTTTTTCTTTAGGATTTTTTCCGAAAATCTGAAATAACAGCATTTGGGTACAATTTAATGTATTTAGGTGTTTGCGTTAAAAATTTTTATCACATAATTTTTAACGCATTAATTACGCAATAATTGCATTAAATCAACAACCCTACAATAAACTTCTTCATTTTATATTACAAGTTGGGCTTTTGTCCGCATACCTGGGAGTGAGAGAGTGTGTGCGAATTGCGACCGGTGGGATTTGGGAATAGCTAAGTAGTAAGTGAACGGACCTTAACTATAATTAAATTGTAGAGTGAAATTCGGTTATTTACCGAGTGGCGCTACTCTAAACTTTCAGAATTTTAGTCAAATTAACGGACATAGGTGTTACGTTAATAATTTTAATCGCAAATTATTTTTGACGCATTAATCGCGGGTTAATGCAGTTTAATCAGCAGCCATAATAACAACATTTTGATTTTAATTACGGTCATATCAATATATGCCTAACAAGTCATAGGCATTGACGAAAAAAAATGTAATTGTTGACAGATGAAATGTAGATTTTTCTCTTTACTTTAGATAGGTGACATGAATTAGGACCAATATCTTTACTCCACTAAGAGGGATGACGGTGAAAGTTTCTAGCATTAGTAGGGCCACCGCGAGAATTATCGGGCAGTCCGAACACATTCCAGGAGGCCTAGAGCTTAGGGTGGCTCTATCGCTCTCGAAATTTGTTATTATTATTATTATTAATTATCATTCTCTTTTTTTTGGGAGAAAAATCTTTCAAGAGCCACTGCTAGCAAGTACATAATTATTTGTAAAAGCAATTTAAATTTTGCATCACAAGTTTTTCATTAAAATGTTTTCTCTATCTTGATAGTTTCTTAAGAGTTGTACAGTTTCAAGTGTTTGAATCAAAATGAGACAGACTAAGAGTATCACTAATGGTCGCTTGGGAAATAATAAATCAGATGACATGGAATCAGGAATACAAAACTCAGCTTTTAGCGTCACACAGGAAGTAAATATTATTCAAGTAGCGAATTTATAAATATAGGGATCTCGCGAATTCCGTACCTGTTTCGCTAGAATGATTTTCTTATATTTCAATTAAAATGATTTTCTATTTGAATCGGTGCTTCTAAGCAGCCGTTTTTGGTTTGTTTCCCATTTTGAAAAGCTGGACCTGCGAAAAAAAAACAACTCTGCAATGGGCGGAAATAAAATTTGTTGCTGCTACGCATCCAAAACCCGTAGTAGTATAAGTCTGTCAGTGCAGCAAAAAAAAAAGGTACGGAATTCGCAAGGTCTCTAGATACCACTATTTCAGACCGGTGGTGGAGGGGATTACTAGGGAGTGACCGATATGCCTTTTTACCGATAGTCCGATACCGATATTTTCCCCCAGCATTTTTACCGATACCGATATTTTCTCTTTAGGGGCTGTCCATTATTTATGTCAACAAATTTTTGGCGATTTTTACCTCCCCCCTCCCCCTTGTCAACAACTTGTCAAACTTCCAGAGACCCCCCCCCCCTATAAAATTACGTCAACATTTGATTACCCCCCCCCCCCTAAAAAGGTGGCTTCCAAAATGTTTATGTGGCAAAATTAGTAGGAATATAGTTAGTTTAATTAAAATACTGAATGTTAAGCGAGTGTGTAACACAGAACTACAAACGATGCTTAATTTTCCTATTTATTAAGTAATTATATTAAATTTAAAAAAGTAACATTGTTGACGTCAACTTTTCTTGACCTCCCCCCCTCCCCCTTGTCAACAATTGTCAAAACTTTTCTGACCCCCCCCTCCCCCCTATTTTGTTGACGTAATTAATGGACAGCGCCTTAAGCAACAACAATGCCAAACACGTGTTTTTCTCGTGCTACAGCTAATGACGTATGTCAACCCATGCTCACCCCTTCCCTGTCATATTTCGTAACACTTCGCCCACACGTAAGTCTTGCCCCCCCCCACCAACTTCTCATCCCAAAAATAATACACACAGATTTTCACTAATTGTATCATTCAAGGTCATACATTAGAATTAAAAAATGCCAATCCTATTGTTTCAAGGTCATATCTCTGATGTAGACGTGACAATTTCTGTGTACGGGTTTTTTTTTTCCTTTTTTTAAAATCTTGTCTGATCTGGTTATAGAATTGGGTTATTTACTGGGTTTTTTTTCTGCATCTCTGTTGTGAAAAAAAAAAATGTATCGGCAGCCAAAAAACGGCCGGTCCGATAGTTAACCCATAGTGCCAATATCGGTTCGACTATCGGTCGCTCCCTACAACAATCGGCCGATCCGATATTAACCGATAGTGCCAATATCGGTCCGATACCGATACCGATCCGATTATCGGTCGCTCCCTAGGGATTACCTTAAAGGCCGCCATTTAGTGGACGCCTATTTTTGTCGTCTGGTATTTAACCCTATCGAGCAGTCCAGTTATATTATTACATTGGTTGCACTTCTACCATTTCCATTATCACCAATTCATATACATTTAAATAGAAACGTAAATCGGTTTGACCAGTAATGTGTGTATGTGTCGGTTTGACCAGTAATGTGTGTATGTGTCGGTTTGACCAGTAATGTGTGTATGTGTCGGTTTGACCAGTAATGTGTGTATGTGTCGGTTTGACCAGTAATGTGTGTATGTGTCGGTTTGACCAGTAATGTGTGTATGTGTCGGTTTGACCAGTAATGTGTGTATGTGTCAGTTTGACCAGTAATGTGTGTATGTGTCCAGTAATGTGTGTATGTGTCGGTTTGACCAGTAATGTGTGTATGTGTCCAGTAATGTGTGTATGTGACCAGTAATGTGTGTATGTGTCCAGTAATGTGTGTATGTGACCAGTAATGTGTGTATGTGACCAGTGATGTGTGTAAGTGAATAGTGATGTGTGTATGTGACCAGTGATGTGTGTATGTGACCAGTAATGTGTGTATGTGACCAGTGATGTGTGTATGTGACCAGTAATGTGTGTATGTGACCAGTGATGTGTGTATGTGACCAGTGATGTGTGTATGTGACCAGTAATGTGTGTATGTGTCCAGTAATGTGTGTATGTGACCAGTAATGTGTGTATGTGTCCAGTAATGTGTGTATGTGACCAGTGATGTGTGTATGTGACCAGTAATGTGTGTATGTGACCAGTGATGTGTGATTGTGTCGGTTCCGTATCTAGGGCACCTACGGCCAATACAACCTCAGATGTAGTGGGGATATTAGAGAGTGCACTAATTAGCTGTACAAATGAATATCTCGGAGTCCCAGTTACTGAGAATACATACATTATAATTATTATAGACGTATGAATTCTTAAAAAAATAACATATTCGCACGTAATAATAGGTATTATATTATCACAATGACTCAAAATTACAATATTCGACCGGTTCTGTCAGGGACCCTTTTATCACTTGTTACCCCAGGCAAATTTCTAGTTTTGTGGTCCTAGACAATTGCCTAGTTTGTTCATGGTGGTCCTAGACAATGGCATATTTTGTTAATGGTGGTCCTAAATAATTGCCTAGTTTGTTAATGGTGGTCCTAAACAATTGCCTAATTTGTTAATGGTGGTCCTAGACAATTACCTAGTTTGTTAATGGTGGTCCTAAACAATTGCCTAATTTGTTAATGGTGGTCCTAGACAATTACCTAGTTTGTTAATGGTGGTCCTAAACAATGACATAGTTTGTTAATGGTGGTCCTAAACAATTGCCTAATTTGTTAATGGTGGTCCTAGACAATTGCCTAGTTTGTTCATGGTGGTCCTAGACAATGGCATATTTTGTTAATGGTGGTCCTAAATAATTGCCTAGTTTGTTAAATGGTGGTCCTAGACAATGGCCTGGTTTGTTAATGGTGGTCCTAGACAGTTACCTAGTTTGTTAATGGTGGTCCTAAACAATTGCCTAATTTATTAATGGTGGTCCTAGACAATGACATAGTTTGTTAATGGTGGTCCTAAACAATTGCCTAATTTGTTAATGGTGGTCCTAAACAATTGCCTAATTTGTTAATGGTGGTCCTAGACAATTACCTAGTTTGTTAATGGTGGTCCTAAACAATTGCCTAATTTGTTAATGGTGGTCCTAGACAATTACCTAGTTTGTTAATGGTGGTCCTAAACAATTGCCTAATTTGTTAATGGTGGTCCTAGACAATGACATAGTTTGTTAATGGTGGTCCTAAACAATTGCCTAATTTGTTAATGGTGGTCCTAGACAATGACATAGTTTGTTAATGGTGATCCTAGACAATGACAGTTTGTTAATGGTGGTCTTAGACAATGGCCTAGTTTGTCAATGGTGGTCCTAAGCAATTGCATAGGTTGTTAATGGTGGTCCTAGACGATTGCCTAGTTTTTTAATGGTGGTCCTAAACAATTGCATAGTTTGTCAATTATCACTTGGAATAAAAAATGACCACATTGTGTTCGACCTTAAGTGAGAACCAAAGGAATTTTTCCAGGTTCTGGTGAAAGTTGGTTCATCCACCTTTAAATGGGTACTTGACTGTAGTTGGGGACGTAAAGGAGATTGGACGTTGAACCACACAATCGCTTTTGTATGATGAAGTTACTGAAGTTACTGCATTAATGGCCCATTAGAGCCAATGATACTTTATTATTTTTTGTTATGTTTAGGAGCTGCATGAGATCAAATCAGATGTCACTACACCTTCTGGACTGCCCGATGTCAATCAGACTAGTACAGTAGACGATATACAAAAACATCTTGGTGGTTATGGCCGGTATCAAATGTTAATTTTTGTACTGCTGAGTTTAGTCTACATGAGAGGCGGGTGGCACATTTGGATATCGATTTATCAAGTGAGCTGATGTTGTACACTATAATTACATTTGACATGATCAGTATTTTATATTTGAGGGTATGTAATATATATATATATATATATATATATATATATATATATATATATATATTGTGGTGCAAAAGATCCAGGCGACAACCTCAGAAGGGCGGCTAATATTCCTTTGAAAACAACGTTTATTTTCAGCATTCAGAACATCAATTTATCGACAACTACAGGCCTATACTTTCACTGAAGTCTGTATCGAAACTATGTTTGTGATTGTTGTCTTAAAAAAATACGATAAAATTATGGCAGCCAGAACAACTGGTGCCTCAAATTCTGACAACCTAGGGCCGCTCTTTTTCCTTTCTCCCCAAAAAGATTGCAGAGATAATTTCGTACCAAGGGACAAGTGTTTGGGTAACTTCCCTCATTCAACTGCCCTACGAGGATATTCAATTTTAAAATCTTGGACACTATTTTTCTAGTTATGAATGTCTCCAAGTTTTTCTCAGTTTCATGTAAATGACATATTTTTCATACATAGTTCTAACAATTTAGCCGTGCAAAAAAAAATGGTAATCAAAATTCTATAAATACTACTCCAAGACTTACAATGTCTTCGTAGAAAAATAACACTTTAAAGGCCTGATAAATAATACGATTATAAAGAAATAGGAAGTCAGTGATCAATGGTTTTGTTCATGGCCAGGCACGGCACTGGATATATAAATGGAATCTAATGGACCTGTAATAAATTATTCCCATGCATGGATAGAGTTGTGTCCATCTAATGAATTATCTTCCAAATAGGTAATAAAGGCAAGCTATAAAGCGTATTGTTATCTGTATGGTAAAGGGATTTAAAAATGGTTTTCATTTCGAAATTCCGATAAAAATATCCCTGGAAAAATATATTATTTTTAAGGGGCATTAAAATATTTTATATTAATTTCAATTTTTTTTTACATAATGTTATTAAGCTATATACCATATCTTTAATGGGCAAAAACATGTTTTCTATTCTAATGTGAATATTTTCGCATATAAAAAGGTTAAATCTCATTGAAGACTGTAGGCCAGTAGTCCCCAACCCCCGGTCGCGGACCATGCGGTACCGGGCCGCCAAATAAACTTTAAATTGTTTCCATTGTATTTAATGTGGTGTATTTATCTCGGGATTTTGAACGAGAGGTTGGTTAACTGGGAGCTGAGTGGCTGCAAGTGTCAGTGTCTTATAACTTTGGTACTTTCTCATGTTTAACAGTGCTTGGTGTATATGTATTGTTTGTTTTAAATTTTACACCTTTTTAAGTTTACTTTTACTAACTGGGTTTAGTTTTATTTCCATGTTACATGACGGTCACATGAGCTCTCAAATTTGATCCACACATTAGTGAAAATGAGTACGAAACAGACGTCATTGTAAAATTTCCTTGGGAAAAAGATAAGGCTAAGTAAATAGACAGAATAAGAGCCGTCAAAATCAGAGACTCATACAACTTTTACAAGAATACCCTGAGCCCTACTTAAGATATATTTATCGGGACATGTGATTTTCATACACCAACTTCGCACTGCATAGTTTGAGGCGACCGGCCATCTAATGAAGCAAGGAAACCTTCAAAACTGATTCACCATTTGAGCGCCAAGCGCCATGGATTAATAGACAAGCCCCTGGAGTACCTTGAAAGTAAAAAACGGAAACATGAAGGACAGAAGAAATTTATGAGGGCCACCACATCATTGAATGAGAATGTACAGAGAGCAGCATATCTGGTGGTTAACCGTACTAAGACATTTGCCGTGAACTAATAGGAGAGGGTAATGTTAACATACAGCATTAGTGGCTTTGTCGGCTAGCTTTGTCGGGAGAGAAATCACAAGCTCAACTAGCTTGCTGTATTCTACGAGTTCCAATCTCAGCCACTGGAGCCTACCTAGGTGGTACACCCGTGGTGCCTCCATAACTTCATGGTTGTTGCTTATTTGGCTGTCTCAGGGATGAAATAGGGCACTACAAAGTAATCTTCCCTTTATCGGAGTGTAGGATCAATATATAAGTATCCTATCCTAACGGGTTTCTTGAATAACAATTAAATTATTTCCTTCACAGGGGTGGGATCCAGGCTATCAATGTAATCCAAGTCCAGGCATAAGTCTGAATGAGTCTGTACCTAATGAAGTTAAAGATGGTCAGCTGGTCTACAGTGCATGTAGACAGTATATCAACCTGACGGTCAGTAACAAAACAAAGTCATGTGACAACGGATGGACATATTTCTGGGAATCTGGGTACACGTCCATTGTTTCAGAGGTGATCAATAATCTATACATTGTGAACTATACATTGTGAACTATACATTGTGTACTATATAGTATGTATTCTATATTGTGAACTATACATTGCGTACTATACATTGTGAACTATACGTTGTGTACTATACATTGTGTACTATATAGTATGTATTATATATTGTGAACTATATATTGTGAACTATACATTGTGTACTATACGTTGTGTACTATATAGTATGTATTATATATTGTGAACTATATATTGCAAACTGTATATTGGGAACATTTAAAAATTACTTTAAACAATCAACGAGGAAGCGCTAACACTTGCTAGATCTTAATCACATTTACACATACACACACATGTGTACTCGAATACTCGCCGACCCAGCTGATCATAAGAATTGAGAGCAGTTCCTACTAATGCCTTTTGAGAACAGGGATGGGGTGGGGGGGTCATAGGTCTATGGGCGGCCTTACATGAATGGGAGTTATCTTCAGAGACGGATTTTAAAGTAAAGTATAAAATACAATATAGTATTGAGGGCTACACCTCAGTGAATTGAACTCTACTTGTTTATGACTGATCTATTACCAAGAGATTCACAATACCTGCCTAAACGGACTTCGTAAGACTAAACTTTAAGTCACAGAAGATTCTGACTCATTCAATATATAATGTTTGTTTATGTTAATTGTTATAATAATAGCTGTTGTATTTCTAAATACAATTAGTTTGTGACGACAGCTACCTCAATGAACTGACCCAATGTCTACTGTTCAAGTTAATTTTCATAGTAACAACTGTTATATTTCTAAGTACAATTTAGTCTGTGACGACAGCTACCTGAATGAACTGACCCAATGTCTACTGTTCAAGTTAATTTTCATAGTAACAACTGTTATATTTCTAAGTACAATTTAGTCTGTGACGACAGCTACCTGAATGAACTGACCTCAACAATTTACATGGTGGGCTCAGCTTTCGGCGTCTTAAGTCTGACTCCACTAGCTGATAGGTTTGGTGCCAAGTCTGTTATGTTAGTCTGTCTGTGGGTACAAGCTGTGTTTGGTACCTGCATCATCTGGTCCATGAATGTAATAGTCTACTGTATTTTGAAATTTTTGATTGGAATGACCAACATGGTAGGTGAAATGGCCTGAAATATTTGTATAATTAATTTCTATGTAGAATTTCTGTACTTGTGCGTTTGGACTAATACTCATGTAAATTTACCAACCTCTAGACTGTTGCTCTCAATGTGTTTGTCCTAACTCCAGACTGTTGCTCTCAATGTGTTTGTCCTACCTCCAGACTGTTGCTCTCAATGTGTTTGTCCTACCTCCAGACTGTTGCTCTCAATGTGTTTGTCCTACCTCCAGACTGTTGCTCTCAATGTGTTTGTCCTCATGAGTGAAACATTTGACGCAGCCCACCGTGCAGTCCCCACTATAGCCATGGAATTTTTTTGGGCACTGAGTATAATGTCTTTAGCTCTACTGGGTTATCTGATTCCTAACTGGAAGGACTTGGAGCTAGCCATTGCACTACCCATCAATGTGTTGTCAGTGTTGTTTATTTTGTAAGTACATTTACTTTCAATTATAAATATTTCATTTGCTCATCTGTATTTATCACCTAAACAAATGTGACATATCCTACAACGTTCAGTGATACAAATGTATTGTTGGTCGGTTATTTTTGTTGAAACTATTTCTAAGCAACGTCCATCATTCATAAATAAACTTTAAACTTTGTGATTTTGTTTTCTTATTTTCCAGCATAATTCCTGAATCTCTGCCATTTTTACTTTCAAAGGGTAGAGTGCATCAGGCAAAATTGATTATTAGAAAATATTTGAAAATTAATCGATTGCCTGATATACCAGACTTGAATGAGACATTGTCAGAATTTGAACCTAACCTTAATGCGTAAGACATTTATGCTAAATTTAAAATCTTATGTTTATATTCTATAAAACATCCTTTCATTTTGCAGTAATATTCAATATTAGTCTCAAAGCCGTTAATATGGATAGACTAAATAAGCGACTGTCTGGGGATAGACTAACTAAGGCAACTGTCTGGGATAGACTAACTAGGCGACTGTCTGGGGATAGACTAACTAGGCGACTGTCTGGGGATAGACTAACTAGGCGACTGTCTGGGGATAGACTAACTAGGCGACTGTCTGGGGATAGACTAACTAGGCGACTGTCTGGGGATAGACTAACTAGGCGACTGTCTTAGGGATAAACTAACTAGGCGACTGTCTGGATAATGTAATAGTCTAACCGGAGATCGAACCAGGTACCTAGAAAGTCGAGCGCTCTAACGCACGACCATCCGTCCCATTTAGTTGCTGTTGGTTTCACCATCCATATTTGAAGGAGAGGTTTCCTTGATAGTCCACCATTTGACTCACGTTCAGCCTAGACAAGGCGTCCTGTTGCTGTAGGTTTCCTTGATAGTCCACCATTTGACTCACGTTCAGCCTAGACAAGGCGTCCTGTTGCTATAGGTTTCCTTGATAGTCCACCATTTGACTCACGTTCAGCATTGACAAGGCATCCTGTTGCTATAGGTTTCCTTGATAGTCCACCATTTGACTCACGTTCAGCATTGACAAGGCGTCCTGTTGCTATAGGTTTCCTTGATAGTCCACCATTTGACTCACGTTCAGCATAGACAAGGCGTCCTGTTGCTGTAGTACTCACGCCTTATACCCGTCTATTTTATGATTGTAAATAATGTTTTTTTTTCTTTTCGTTATTCACTGTTACTAATTTGTCATATACATATTTATGTTATTCTATTTACAGAAATCATGTGGTATGTTCTACACACATACAGACTGGTGAAGTAACTAATAAGGAAAACCCTCTTTCTGAGTCCAGTCCTTCCAAAAAAATGAATAATTCGGAAGTGTACACAGTTTTCAGTTTGTTTAAGACGCCAAAACTGAGAAAGTTTACGATCATAATGTTTTATTTATTGTAATTATGCATCTAGTTTATCTCATTTTTAAAGAAAGATATTAAATAAATATTCACTAAGCACCAAATGTTTTAAGTTACATTTTTGTCACTGTTTCTCCAGTCTAGTCAACTCGTTGTCCTACTTTGGCATCATGTTCAACACACCAACACTGAATGGAGATCGTTTCCTGAACTTGTTTCTACTAGGTGTTGTGGAGATACCAGCTTACATTGTAGCACTGTTCTCTAATAAAATGTAAGTCATGATATCCCAGCGTACATTTGAGCACTTATATGTAAGTCATTCTCACCAACGTATGCAGAGAGTAAGTATTCTAAGAATAATGAACACAACAAGTCAGAATCTATATTCATGTTATTCATTTTTCACTCTGCGTTAAATCGAAAGCGGAAAACAAGAATTCAAAATGGCGTCTTGCCCGCGTCCTCGATTCGATATTTCCTTTTGAAAAATCTACAGTTTTAAATAGTTTCTGTGGTTTTTATTATGAAATGTTAAAGTTCCAAATATTAAAAGGTAATAATTAACATATAATATCATTCAAATTTTTGTAGTTTTTATTATAACAGATAGCATTTTAACATCGTCAAACGTAAACAATAGTAATAAACGGAAGTGAAAAAAATAATCGAGCAATTTTTTTTTAATAGTACATTGCAATTTTCCTTCTGTTCGTGTGACGTGGTGGCTGAATGGGTAAAGCTACTTGGAATTATCTATATTTTTAACGCTATATTTTTTTTTCAGAATGCATCCTTTTAGTTGTTTTAATGAAAAGTAACTAATTAGATCTCTTTGAATTTTTTTAATTGAAATAATTTATCTTATAGGATGTTGTAAGAAAAAGAAACAACAACTAATTAGATTTTTTATTATTTCATAACTTAAAAAAATATTTTGTTAATATGTATCAAAGCTGGACACAGAGGCGTACCTAGGATGGGGGAGTGGGCCTGAGTGGGGTCTAAAATATAAAGTCCCGCCATAGGTTTGGCACTGGCTTTACAATAGTCGATCTTCATGCAAAAGCTTTGCTGGGTACCCCAGACTCCAGCTTGAGGGGAGCCCCCAAAATTATTTTTGACATTAAATATAAGTACATAATCTCATGTCATGGTATCGAATGTCAAATAGCAGGTGCCCCAAAAGAGACCAAGCCCCGGGCCCCAAATCCCTAGGTTCGGCACCGGACGAACAATAGTATGTCTCTATGCAAAGGCTTTGCAGGGTACAATATGATTGTGTACTTGGTGGCTGAATGGCTAAGCAGCTTGGGGTTTTCTTTTATTCTGACTATCCAGATTCGATTCCTCTCTTTGACATTTTTTTTTTTAATTTATTGTTTTTTTTTAGAATTCATCCTTTTGGTTGTTTTAATGAAAAGTAACTTATTAGATATCTTTGACATTTTTTTTATAGAAATGATTTATCTTTTAGGATGTTGTAAGAAAAAGAAACAACAACTAATTAATCTTTTTTTTTTTTGAAAAAACGTGTCAAACTAAACACAGAGGCGTACGTAGGGTGGGGGAGGGGGTCCAAAATCGAACGTTCCGCCGTGCCCCATCTCGACGGGGCCCCCAAAACTATTTTTACATTAAATATTAAGTACATAAACTCGTGTTATGGTATCGAACGTCAAAATGCAGGGACCCCAAAAGAGGCCAAGCCCCCGGGCCCCCAAATCCCTAGGTTTGACACTGGCTTTACAGTAGTCTATCTTCATGCAAAAGCTTTGCAGGGTACAGCTGGTAGTTCATATTTGCTATTACACACCTGAGTAGCATGATGTCGTGAGAGATTATTTTTGATGTAAGATAACTTCAGACTTGTGTTTACTGACATTGTCTTTATAAATGTCATTGTAAATCTATGACACGTCATGTATAAACAAGCAATATATATATATATATATATATATATATATTTATATATATATATATGTATGTATGTATGTATATATATATAGTTTCTACAGACAACCCATTCGTAATTTCTACATGCAGTATATACATTATTAAAAACCATTTGTGGTCACATATAGCGGAGTGAAATTTGTTGTTCTTCTATAAAAAGTAAAAAAACATAATTACCAAAGTTTTGGAATCTTTTCATTACATTTATGTGATAATGCTTTCATTTATATCGCAGTTTTTTAAATACATTTATATGACTATGTTATTTTTTAAAGTTTTAATTCTTCATTACATTTAAATACAATCCTTTGATTTACAATGGAATTTCTTCATCACAGAGTATAAATACTAGTTAAATTGACATTTCCGAAAGCTGCCATATTTGAGCTATTGTGATATTAAGTATCAATATTTTACGTGCTACACTTTTTAAAAGGAAAATAACATTGAGGACGGCATTTTTTAAGGTCATTATTAGCGATGGGCTCTGTGTATGACATATGATAATGTTATATTTTGAACTTTCTGTATGACATATGATAATTGTATATCTGTATGACATTTGATAATGTTATATCTTATGATATATGATAATGTTATATCTGAATGACATATGATAATTTTGTATTTTGAACTTTCTTTTTCCAGCATAGGTAGACGTCGGTCCATTAGCATTTTTCTTTTGATCTGTGCTGTGGCTAACTTAACTGTTATATTTATACCAGACCAATCAGGTAGATATCAATGTTTCTCCTAAACTCGCATTGGTTTTAAATTAATTTAATCGTTTTATATTTGTTTCTTAATTTGTTTCTTAAATGATTTGTAAGTTATAGTTAAACTAAACTATTTGTCTTCTGTCAGATGGTGTAGACCTAGACAAACTCAAGACAGCTCTAGTTTTGATAGGCAAGTTTGGTATAACTGGTTCATATTCAACTATATACTTGTACGCTGCAGAAGTATTTCCAACGGTTGTGAGGTAAAACTAAAAAACAATTCATCATTCTCGTTGCATCTTTTTTTGTTGCAGATATAACACAATGTTATCAATTTTTGTGGTTTATCTTTTCCCTCATTTTTCTGTTGCAGATATAACACAATGTTGTTCACGTTATCAATTTTTGTGGTTTATCTTTTCCCTTGTTTTGTTTAAGTTAAACAAAAAATAAATTAATGGAATTAATTCTGACTTCATGCAAACATTACAGATTATATTTTACTATAATTTTGTCAATAATATGTGTTTAACATTCAAAGATTTTTGTACAATAATTAATACAGAGCAATAAAACAATCCTTATTGCTTTTAGAAACCAGGCTGTTGGTGCATCTTCTTTCTTTGAAAACATAGGAAGTATAGCAGCACCTAACATGGTCTATGTGGTACGTATACTATTAATTAATTGGCAGGCGCTAAATGTCGTCATCAAACTGTGACGTCAATTATTTTGACTGCTCAAACTGCTTTCTTTACAACATTGTTCTTAGCAACAATATAAACATTCTAAATGATTGTGTAATATATTTTCAGAATAACAGCATGAACAATCTGCCCCTGGGAATATTTGGAGGTATGACTGTAGTTGGTTGTGCTGTGGTTCTCTTGCTGCCAGAGACACAGAACAAACCATTGCCACAGACCATTGATGACGTTGAAGACAAATGATTATACTGGACAGAGCAAGTCACATGATGTCTCAAAATTCCATATAATGAATATATGTGTAATATAATTAAAATTGATCTAATAATGATATTCATAATTTTTTAAAACATTTTCCCAACCAAAAATAAAAATAAAACAATATTAAATACATAATAAATTTTGAGTTTTTTTCTATGGGCTAATTGGCCTAATTTAGTGACATTTTTATTGGTTAAAAATATTAAATTTGTATATACTAAAACTTGAAATCACAGCGATATAGCCATAGATATATATCTATGTTATTAGCACCTACTCTATGTTCAGTCTAGTTCAAAATGCCTCTGTTCACGTGGCGTCCCCACAACTTCAGTTTGACTTTAAATGCAGCTACTATGTCTGCCAATGTGAAAACAGTTGTCATTTTTCCTTAAGAGTTCATTGAGCAGGCTGAATATGTCACACAGGTAAGCCAGTTTCTCGACCATATTTTGTTACTGAAGTGTGCTGCCAGCGGTGACTTATGTTTTGAGAGAAATCTTTGCGATGGCTCTCGTTATTCAAATACTTTGGTTAGTGATTGTCTTCTGGATAACCATTTATTTTCTGTGTACAAGAGAAGATGTATGTGCTCTGCGTCCCTCTGCTCACAAATCTATTCAAACATTAGCGAGTTAAAGTCGTGTGCTTTTATGTGGTAAATAACTTAAACGCCTTCAACCATTAGGCTGTTAAATACCAGTGACATTTTTTGTCAGCATTTCCCTGTGACAGATACATTTCCCTGTGACATACATTTCCCTGTGACATATACATTTTCATGTGACAGTTACATTTCCCTGTGACATACATTTACCTGTGACAGATACATTTCCATGTGACAGTTACATTTCCCTGTGACAGATACATTTCCATGTGGCAGTTACATTTCCATGTGACAGATACATTTCCATGTGACAGTTACATTTCCCTGTAACAGATACATTTCCATGTGACAGATACATTTCCCTGTGACATACATTTACCTGTGACAGATACATTTCCATGTGACAGTTACATTTCCCTGTGACAGATACATTTCCATGTGACAGACACAATGCGTAGATGTGTAGACCTACTCTCACGTACAACGTCCTCCACTCATTTAAACCAGACAGTCGTCCAGCAATGGTAGCAGCTCCGTCCGTACATATGCCAACACAAAAGGACTATTTTAGTTGTCCTGAATCCTAATATATAACCATAATTATTGACTTGAACAGTTCTGCTCCTTTGTTGTTGGTTGGCAAATATAGTGCACATAAAAAATTCTCAATCACACCATACTTATAAAGATATCGCACAGAGACAAGTAGTATTACCTTGTGTTCGATATTTGTAGATTCGTCAACCTGGAGTGCTGTACCACGGTGATGTATTAATCATCTCCAAGGACCGTGTCTCAATGCCTTCCGGGTCATTCCATGTCAACTCAACCAGTATTTTGACAATTGTTCACCTGACACTCTCAGATCTTCCTGAAATTTTCAGGGCTTGTTGTACATACAAAGTTGAGTGATTCATAAAATTTCAGGCCATTTGGTCAAAAACATTCTGAGATATGATTTTTTAAAGTTTTAATGGTAGTCGCGAGTTCGCGTGACATTTACATTTTAGCGATATTTGAACGTGAATATTTCAAAAACTAAATGAGGTATCAGGCTGTAATTTTCAGTATTTACTCATTTTTTCACGCTGAGTTGAATGGTGTTTTATCTTAAATGTAGCTTGCATACAGAATGCCCTAAAAATGTCCAAACATTGCACTTCAGTCAGTTTTCATCTATATTTGACCCGGTATAGCCAAAAACCTATAAGACATGGAATGATGTTTGTTAGACAGTCAGTAAGTACCATATATGTGTTTATTATTTTGATAGAGAATTCCTGTTAATCAATAATAGTGTACTCATAGTGGGCCCCTTTAAGCATCATGGTCGTCCATTTTTTGCGCGCATTGCGACCCCCAGATGACCATGTTGACAGTAAATCACTTTTCATATATTGCACACTTTTTAACCTTAGTAAGTACTAGCTATGGTGAAAATTTCATGTTGGTGTCTTTAGCCTTTCCTAGTACATCAATTGCTAATTAAAACCATATAAGTCGTTTTTTTTTTTTGTTGTTTTTTGTACATTAACGTGTATTATGGTACATCAGCATAGCAATGAAATGTCAATCAAATTTTATGAAAAAATACAGTTAGTTTTAAGTTACAAAATCAAATTACAGATTGTTTTTATCAATCATACAAGCAAGCATGCAAGGCGATATCAGCGTATGCTCATTATGCTGCCAACTGGTATATTATTTATGTACACACAGTCCTACTATCAAACAGTTTCTTGCTATTGGCAAAATGCACATCATCATAGCAAAACTGAGCTGCCAGACAACATTGGTTGTGGAAGATTATACAGTACATTAATGAATGGTATCCAGCAGTTAATCTGTTTGCAGGTGTTCTGTTCATGAACTTGACCAACATATCTTGATGTTCAACAGAGTGGTCTGTAATACACCCAATAAACCAAACAGTGTCATAAACAACAGCCACAAACTTCCTGGATGCAGATCTGCTATGCTTAGTGCCGGTTCAACTACCCGGTAAGGTTCTGGTGACACATTGACGACCGTACCACAGTTATCACATGACAACCTGAATATCTTGAGTTTGTTTTCACTTACTGCCACACACCGGTGGTGTGACCGTGTAACAGTGTGACGTGTAGAATTGCACTTCTCCCCCACCAACCCCAGTTCACCGCAGGGTCAAGGTTCCAGCCGCCATGTTTGTGTAGATTCGTTTCGTCGACGTCGCCTTCCCCCCAATCGTTTCACTGACGTTCTCCCCCCCCCCCAAACGTTTCCGTGACAGACATCGTCGTTTTCACCCCCCCCCCCATAAACGTTGCACCAACGTATTCGCCCAACCTTATAAAAGACGCGAATAGTAGTAGTTGAGTTAGTATGATGCTCTGAGTTAGTAAGGTGCTGACAGTCATATGAGTTAGACGTAGAGTAGTGTAGATAGTTCTAAGATTCTAAGAGTTAGTTGTAAACTTGTAGTAACATTTGTTTAAGTAGCCATCATTAGACAAAGGACTTATATTGTATATACATATATATTCACCTATGTTTAGAAGCAATTAAAGTTAGATCTGTTGTGTTCATATACCAAGCCTTGGCGTTGATATATTTATTAGTTAGAAAAGTTAACGTTATATATTTGAAAATAATAACGTAACAATTGGCGAGCCTGCCCAAAGATATTTCTGGAATCTTCATCTAAGTCAACAACAGCAGCCAATAGAGGAGTCTCACTGACTCAAATCACACTGACTCAGCAGCCAATAGGGGAGTCTCACTGACTCAGCAGCCAATAGGGGAGTCTCACTGACTCAGCAGCCAACAGAGGAGTCTCACTGACTCAGCAGCCAACAGAGGAGTCTCACTGACTCGAGAGCAGCCAACAGAGGAGTCTCACTGACTCGAGAGCAGCCAACAGAGGAGTCTCACTGACTCGAGAGCAGCCAACAGAGGAGTCTCACTGACTCGAGAGCAGCCAATAGAGGAGTCTCACTGACTCGAGAGCAGCCAACAGACGAGTCTCACTGACTCGAGAGCAGCCAACAGAAGAGTCTCACTGACTCGACAGCAGCCAAGAGAGGAGTCACACTGACTCATACATAATCTAGGAGAGCAGAGAGAAGGCGACAAGAGGAGTCAGTCAGTCTGTGTTAATATATTCTTAAAACCAGATAAGTTTTCTTTTTAAATTTTATCTTAGTGCACAATCAAATGTCTCGTTTATTTTGAATCCTTATAGATATTTTGTTGGTAGTCTCTCACTGAGTACATCTTTGTTACTTTTGTAACGGAGTGTTTAAAAGCGGTGCTCGGAGAGATTACATAACATTTATTTGTTAGATCGTTACTGTCTAGTTTGTGTATATGTGACAGTATTGTTTTATTTGTTGTTACTATCAGTTTTCTCTGCCTTTTGTCTTGTTTATTTCGTATTGTATTTGTACCACAGAAATTTACTTAGTTTGTGTGTTAGATTGTAGATAATAAGTATTTCATTATCCTTATTTAGTTGAAGTTAATATTAAGGTAAGTCAAGGTAACTCAATTTGTTTGTAAATCATTATTCATAACTCAGAATGTCATCATTCGAACATTTCGTTACCTTAGGACAAACATTAGGGATAGAGACAAAAAAATTAGAGAAATGGGCGCAGGATAGGTTAGAGAAGGAACAAGCTAGGTTAGAGAAGGAACAGGCTAGATTAGATAAGGAACATGAGAAGGAACAAGCTAGGTTAGAGAAGGAACAGGTTATATTAGATAAGGAACATGAGAAGGAACAAGCTAGGTTAGAGAAGCAACAGGCTAGGTTAGATAAGGAACATGAGAGAGAAGAGGCTAGGCTAGATAAGGAACATTCTTACAACATAGCACAAGGCCAGTTAAGAATCAAGCAGTTAGAATTAGAGAAAGAGTTAAGGGATAGCCAGCTTAATAATCCCACCCCTCTACCTACCCCAATGTCAACCATAGATCATAGTCTTGCAAATAGAATAGCTCACTATAAATACCATCTATTTGACGAACAGAAGACAACGATCGACAATTTCCTTACTAAATTCGAGCGTGACATGAAGGAACTCGACTTCCCCGAATCCAAATGGACGTACTTGTTAGGTAAATCTTTTACTAGTGACGTTTCCCTTAAGATATGTTTAAACCAGGACAGTTACCAGGTAGCTAGAGAACAGCTTCTAAGGACATATGGACAGACAGAAGCAAGTTTTAGGAAGGCGTTTCATCAGACAGCTTTACAAAAGGACGATGACCCCCAGACATATTTTGACAAATTAGGTACTGCCTTGGATAAATGGCTACAATATGCTAAGGTAGAAAGGACATTCGAAGCCTTTAGGACATTTTTCTTGTTAAACAAGGCCATTAATTCCTGCCACCCTGAATTGAAGTCATTCATTTTAGAAAGAGGACCAAAGACAGTAGAGACAGCTGTGGACCTGATTAGGAAGTATAAAACCGCTCACCCTGATAGACCCACAGCTACAGTAGAAAATGGTATACAGGACATTATATGTTTTAGTAGCAACACAAGCAGGTCCCATTACAGACATAGTCAGAACAGAGTAAATGAGAATAGAACGGTAGGTAGGACAGAATTAATATGTAGAAGCTGCAACAGAAAAGGACATTTTGCTAAGGACTGTCCTTTGAACCATAATAATAGACAATCTAGGTCACCTGAGGACAACCGTAGAGACAATTATCAGGAAAGAGGTAGAAGTAGTTCAAGAGACAGGGTTCATGAAGCCATGTGTACATTAGAGCCATCCATGCCTTTGACAGTAACAAAAGGTAGAGTAGGACATAATAGCGTAGACGTGCTAAGAGATTCAGGATGTAATACAGTCTTAGTGAAGAAATATTTAGTTCGACCTTCCCAATACACTGGCAGATTTGGTAAATGTAGAGGCTTTCACGGACAAATTGTAACCTCCCCAATAGCAGAAATAGACATACAGACAAACTATTTTAATGGTAGAGTGGAAGCACAGGTAGTTGACAGTCTCATTACAGACCTTATTATAGGTAATAGTGTTATGGAGATCAAGGACGATAGAAATAACAGGCAAACTAGGACAAATTACAAACAAAAGCCCAGAGTTAGATTCAGTGACGTACAGCACAGTAGTACCAGTAGTGTAAAGCCAATAATTTGTTTTCGTTGTGGGTCACACAACCACAAGTCTAGGGCCTGTCCAAAGCGTGTAGATGAAGTTATTTGTAAACAATGTTGTAAAATGGGTCACAGAGAACAGTTCTGCTCCACAATTGCTGAGTATAATAGGAATTACCGCCAGAAATATATAAATTAACCCAAGTTAAGCAGACTATGAGTTTATAGCTTTAATTACTAAGTAGAATGTCAATTATACCATAAGTTATAAGTTGATGTTGTTACCATAACAGTAGGAGGAATATTATGTTTGCTAAGACTAAGTAATATATGCAAAATGAGCAGTCAAAGGTAAGTGATATAGGTCACACTAGATAGATATACTGAATTAAGTATGATCAGCTAAGTCCAGAAGTTACACGGTAAGTTTAGATGTCTTGTTTCTTTGACTCGTGCACTAAGATACTGAGATAATATGTTCAATATCCCCCCCACTCTAAAGAATATGCCCTTATAATTTCATAGCTAGTTATTCACAGGCTGACTAACAAAGACCAATACCTACTTATCGTCTTACAAGTTCAAGTCGCCACCTTTGTGAGGGCCTAAACATTTATCTGTTACCAACGATCTAATTTCACCTGTTTTCACCTCATCATATTTGTTCTACGTGTAGCCCCTCACTCAAGCGTAAACCCAGTCAAAGACGCACACAATAATTTCCTGTTATCAACGATATGCAGAACGTCATCAACAGTTCACATCAATGAAACAGACAAAACTAAAACCACGCCTCATACTTTGACACGTTTATCACAAGAGGTGTAGTTAATGTCACTTCGACCTCAAGTTCACCAGCGAGTGACTATTACAGACAATGGAACGTTTTCGTCTTTCCCGTTCGACACGTTGTGTAAAACTGACCTGTACGCCCCATCACCTATTTGAACCAAGACATCAAGGAGCAATACAACAAGCCAGTAACAGAATGAACTTGTTTGTATTATAGAACATTGCATTCATTATGTTTTTTTTTTGTTTCGTGCTTTATTAAGTTTGTAATTTAATAAAATGTATTACGTTACATTATATTGACTTATGCATAGATGCTTGACAAGTAGTCTAGACATGTTTGATTTGACATCCATACCATTTTCAGTGTGATGTAATACTGTTCCCCCACTAGACTTTTTATAATAATGTTTGTTAGTTTGTTTTACTACGTAAAACTTGGAAAGGAGAGAGGTATGTGACGTGTAGAATTGCACTTCTCCCCCACCAACCCCAGTTCACCACAGGGTCAAGGTTCCAGCCGCCATGTTTGTGTAGATTCGTTTCGTCGACGTCGCCTTCCCCCCAATCGTTTCACTGACGTTCTCCCCCCCCCCCAAACGTTTCCGTGACAGACATCGTCGTTTTCACCCCCCCCCCCCCATAAACGTTGCACCAACGTATTCGCCCAACCTTATAAAAGACGCGAATAGTAGTAGTTGAGTTAGTAAGATGCTCTGAGTTAGTAAGGTGCTGACAGTCATATGAGTTAGACGTAGAGTAGTGTAGATAGTTCTAAGATTCTAAGAGTTAGTTGTAAACTTGTAGTAACATTTGTTTAAGTAGCCATCATTAGACAAAGGACTTATATTGTATATACATATATATTCACCTATGTTTAGAAGCAATTAAAGTTAGATCTGTTGTGTTCATATACCAAGCCTTGGCGTTGATATATTTATTAGTTAGAAAAGTTAACGTTACATATTTGAAAATAATAACGTAACAACCAGGAACGGTTTGAATTGAAGCAAATCGTTCAACCAAACAGCTACGATGCACCTCAACGTCATCCTTCGCTGCAAAAAAGAAATGAATTCATGGAACATTTTTGGTTGCCCAATCGTACATCTGATGTGGCGTTAGTATTTAATGTTGCAGAGTTGCCTGCAAACGTGCTCTTGCTACTAGCCTCTTTACCGTGCCACCAATACCATCACAAGGACTTTTTCCAAGACTGGTAGCAAAAAAGTTCCACTCTGCTTCAATGCCAAAATCTGTTTTATGCAGGCACAGATTCTTGAAGTTTTTTGCAGTTTTTTCTATTGTGCTGCTGCCCCATCACTGAAGTAAACTATTTTCTGCAAATGAACAAAATTGAATCTGTAACATATATAAAAAAACATATTAAAACACATTTATTAAAACCAGGGTTGTTAACAATACTAAAAAAAAATTATTGGCAATACCAATACCAATACTGCCTGTAAAATCTATTGGCAATACCAATACCAATACAATTTTAAAACCAGTATTGCAATACCAATACCAATATTTATTTATTATTACCAATACCAATATTTGGGTCATTCGACGAATAAAATGCAAATACGTAACTCATTGCTGTATATCACTTACATCGATAAACGATAACAACATTTTTTCTGATTTATATGATGTATTTTTAAACAAATTTTGTTCCATAGTTAACACTTGCTTCATCAGTTTCCCTCAAAGCATCCAAAAGTCTTTGACAACATAATAAACTATTATTAAATATGTCGGGATACCTTAACGTCCTTCAGCAACAAGATTTTTCATATGTATGCTGTACACATATTGTGAATGAATGAATGGATATGTGGATGAATGAATGGATGAATGAAGCAAATGACTGTCATAGAAAAGCAAATGATACATAAACAGTTAAACATCACACTATAGTAAAAGCAGTCAGACCGAGTCAGTGGATTGCATTACATCTGGAAAACTAACGATGAACGATGAATTCCAGTAGAGTTCACAGGGTAACGCTACCTAACTGGCAGTTACCACTTAGCCAGGCGAAGAAAAGTAACCATTTCAAAATGCGCACTGCTCAGTCGTGAACGAAGAGGGGAAAATACTTGTCCTCCTAATGAAAACAGCCTTTCAACAGCAGCGGAAGGAAGTCCTGTATTCAGGTCTACGTATATTTTACGGATATATGGGTAGGCATCCATTGATGCAATACTGTCTGAAAAGTCTTCCAAGTAGTTATTAATTTCTTGATTCACATCAGGTTAATCATTCACACGATGTCGTCTGGCTGACAATCCAGTGAAGAAGTCTGGCTGATTATCTGTACCATCAGCAGCAGCAGCCGACGTTGTTTTCTGATCATCAGCCGTAGCAACCAACAGTGATTGTGAAAAGCGTCTCTAGAGTACTTCAATAAGATGTGAACGCTGCAAATCATCATCCATCCAGTCCAACATGAATTTGGGATGTACAACGGATGCCAGCTGAGCATCAATACTGTCAAACATGTTTGTAAATATTTCTATCGATGGCATTCAAAAGACATGAAGCTAATGGAGAACAAACTACGAGCCGATCATTCTTTCCTTGATCAAGAAACACTGTTAATTGAGCCTTCATCACGACAAATGTTGGTAGAAGGAAACCAAGTCCAATGTCTTGTTTGCTTCTCAGTTTAAAAAAAAATTGTAATAAAATTAAAAGAACTAACCTTTTAAAGAGACAAATTTGTAATATGACGCTCAAAAAAATTGTTTTAAAATTATTTAGAAAATAAGAAATGTTGAAAACATGGCTTCCATATAACAATGGCAAACCATAGAAATAATTAAAAGTGGATTTTATAAAATATGATATGTATTTTTCAAGTTTACTAGAAAAATATCAAGATGTTCCGGAAAAAAGGTTAAAGCAACAAGAAAACTATAAAACTTACCCTGTGACTGTAGGTCTGTGTAGCCTACTACAGTTTAACTGCCTGACGATACTTTGCAAATAACAATAAACACTCAAGAAAATTATTTAATGCAACCGGAAAAAAGCTTGGAAAGAATAGCAAATTCCATAGAAATCAATTTACTTAGAGTACTCACTGGTCAATGCTCATTGCCACATATAGGCTATCATATATGATTTCTAGTATCATTCATTGCTCAGTCTCATTCAAAAATTGTTTGGCAATGTCACTCGCAAGATGGCGATACCAAAGAAAAATTTATTATATTCAGCTTTATTCACAACCAATGTTGTAGAGAATTTATTGAATATTGCTTTTAGTATTGGTTAAAAATCAATACCAATATCAAAAATAATTATTGGCAATACCAATACCAATATCAAAAATAATTATTGGCAATACCAATACCAATATCAAATTTCCAGAAGTATTGCAATATCGTACCAATACTTAAAAAAAGTATTGGCAATACTACCAATACCAATACAATATTGCAATATTGACAACCCTGATGAAAACAAAATACGGTCTTTCCATGCTAATTCAACTAAAAAAATACAAATTTACACCCTACTATCTCAGAATTAAATAAAACTCAGTTTATAAATTTCTCTATTAAAGGAAAAACCTAAAAAATGTTCCTACATCACAAATACTTGTTGGATACTAAATATTCCACTAAACAGAAAAAAATGTATAGATCCCTTGAAAGATCACAGAAAACCTATTACAAAATGTTTATTAAATAGTTGGAGATACTGAAATTAACAAATTAAATATTAAATTTAAGTACAAGTTGTTGAGGAATAAGTTATATCAATAATAAGATAACAGAAGACAAAGAAATGAGTACCCATGTGACCTATTAACAAAGGCTCCAAAGATCAAGACACCAACATGAAATGAAATTTTCACCATAGCTAGTACTTACTAAGGTTAACAAGTGTGCAAAATATGAAAAGTGTGAATTACTGTCAACATGGTCATCTGTGGTTAGCAATAGGGAGCGACCGATAATCGGATCGCTATCGGTATCGGACCGATATTGGCACTATCGGTTAATATCGGATCGGCCGATTGTTGTAGGGAGCGACCGATAGGCGAACCGATATTGGCACTATGGGTTAACTGTCGGACCGGCCGTTTTTTGGCTGCCGATACATTTTTTTTTTTTCACAACAGAGTTGCAGAAAAGAAAATCAGTAAATAACCCAATTCTATAACCAGATCAGACAAGATTTAAAAAAAAGGAAAAAAAAAACCCGTACACAGAAATTGTCACGTATACATCAGAGATACGACCTTGAAACAATAGGATTGGCATTTCTTAATTCTAATGTATGACCTTGAATGATACAATTAGTGAACATCTGTGCGTATTTTTTGTTGGGATGGGAAGTTGGGAGGGGGGGGGGAAACAAGACTTACGTGTCACGAAATATGACAGGGAAGGGGTAAGCATGGGTTGACATACGTCATTAGCTGTATTAGCACGAGAGAAACACGTGTTTGGCAATTGGCATTGTTGTTGCTTAATTACGTCAACAAAATAGGGGGGAGGGGGGGGTCAGAAAATTTTTGACAATTGTTGACAAGGGGGAGGGGAGGGAGGTCAAGAAAAGTTGACGTCAACAATGTTACTTTTTTAAATTTAATATAATTACTTAATAAATAGGAAAATTAAGCATCGTTTGTAGTTCTGTGTTACACACTCGCTTAACATTCAGTATTTTAATTAAACTAACTATATTCCTACTAATTTTGCCACATAAACATTTTGGAAGCCACCTTTTTAGGGGGGGGGTAATCAAATGTTGACGTAATTTTATAGGGGGATCTCGGAAAGTTTGACAAGTTGTTGACAAGGGGGGGAGGTAAAAATCGCCAAAAGTTTGTTGACATAAATAATGGACAGCCCCTAAAAATAAAATATCGGTATCGGTAAAAATGCTGGGGGGAAATATCGGTATCGGACTATCGGTAAAAGGGCATATCGGTCGCTCCCTAGTTAGCAATGCGTGCAAAAATGGATGACTGTGATGCATAAGGGTGCCCACGATGAGTACACTATTATTGATTAACAGGAATTCTCTATAACAAACATCATTCCATGTCTTATAGGTTCTTGGCTATACCGGGTCAAATATTGATGAAGACTGTCCGAAGTGCAATGTTTGGACATTTTTAGGGCACTCTGTATGCAAGCTACATTTAAGATAAAACACCATTCAACTCTTTTAGTTTTTGAAATATTCACGTTCAAATATCACGAAAATGTAAATGTCACGCGAACTCGCGACTACCCTTAAAACTTTAAAAAATCATATCTCAAAATGTTTTTGACCAAATGGCCTGGAATTTTCAGGAATCACTCAACTTTGTATATACCACATGCCCTGAAAATTTCAGGAAGATCTGAGAGGGTCGGGTGAACACCACTGGTTGAGTTGACATGGAATGACCCTTCAGCCATTTCCTCAATGCGCATAGTCACCAGCCCCGTAGCCAGGGGGCGGGTACTGGGGGGGGCCGTGCCCCCCCGCTAGGTGTGGAGTGCCCCCTCCCCCAGCTTAAAAAAGAAAAAGAGAAAAAAATAAAGAAAAAGTAACTAAAATGAGAAGAACTGCCCCCTTGCTGGGTATTGGTGCCCCCCTGCTTACTTTGACCTGGCTACGGGCCCGATAGTCACAATGCTAGCCGACAAAGCCAAACGTGCCATTTTTTAACCTCACCCTCTCCTATTATTTTGCCCTGTCTATAATGGAGGGCAAAATTTTTTTTTATCGACAGTGAATGGCTTTTAGCCTTAGCAATATGATTGTCACCAAATATGCTGCTCTCAGTACATTCTCGTTTAATGATGTGGTGGCCATTATAAATTTCTTCTGTCCTTGGTGTTTCCATTTTATTCTTCTTTCGAAATACTACAGGGGCTTGTATTTTAATCCAGGGTGCTTGGCATTCAAGTGGTGAATCAGTTTTGAAGATTTCATTGCTTCATTAGAGAGCCGGTCGCCGCAAACTATGCAGGGCGGGTTTGGTGTGTAGGAATCACATGTCCTGATAAATTCAAGTAGGACTCATGGCATGGGCGTCGCTAGGAATTTTTCCAGAGGGGGGCAAAAAAACACG
>JAGDYQ010000043.1:5064094-5257767 GCA_021962125.1 Bulinus truncatus | reverse complement strand
TGACTGACTGTCTTGCAGGAATGACACAACACTGTGTTTGTGTTCCACCATAAACGGATCATGTAGTCTCGAATCCTTTAGCGGACTATACAGCTGCTGATCAACCTAGACCGAAATCGTTTAAAGCTTTCCTCAAATCAAAGCGAATTTCGCGTATCTAGGTAGCTCGCGAAATTCGCCCCTCTTTCGCGGCAATGTATTTATATGGAGATGCTCAAACCGCGTAGAATTTCCGCGGCGGTGCAGAGAAATTTCGCGGCATCGCTTCTTTCAGAGTTTTTTCGCGTTTCGCGAGTGTAAACAATCCAAAATAGCTGCCTAGAAACATCGACTCAAATGAAAATCAAGGTTAAAATTGATATAAATGTCTTAAAATTAACAAATAAGACTTACATTTATATATAGCAACTTGAATTATATCAGATTATACCAAAAAGTAAGTGTTTTTTTCACTTTTTACTTGTAAAATACCATAACTGTAGAAAATATATCATATGAAGAAAATGTCTGCCGACGTCTTCAAATAAACAAAAAGAAAATTTAAAAAATCATTATATCCAGTCGGCTGACGCCTATATTCGCTTCGCTTAGGTGTAGCGAGGGATTTTCGCGCTTTGAAAAATCTCACGTGAGAAATAGCGCAGCGGTACGCTTCGCTTTGGTTAGAGGAAAGCTTAAAACGTTTGAACAGTGGAATGTTAGGGCTGTTTGTGGAGCCATAGGGAAAAAAACAACTTCAATGATCCGTTCATGCACATGGTGTCTGCAGGCAAAATGTAACAGCTCCTCTTGCAACAATTTACATGTCCACTTAGTAACACCAGTGTTGACGGATGTTGTGTCAAAACCAAAACACGTACCAATAATCTCATCAGATACCTCACATAGTCTTAACAGCTGTATTGTTGCACTGGCTTGTGCCTTACCAGCACGGTTGGTATTTTAGCCAAACCTAAAATCTCAACTTTTTTCCCAGTTTAAACTACAGCTAATCTGTCTACGTGTAATAATCTGTAGTTTCCTCTATTATCTTTCCGTCCCAGTGAAAGACCAATGGGCATTTACTTCTAAATTGAAATTCTGATTTAAAATTCCTTGTCTGGCATCGAACCCTCTGACAGAAGCTTCTTGTAGTAAAGAAGAATCTAAATTTCAAAATCGTCGTCATCTTTACCTTCATCCTCACTTTCGCTGTTGTTTGTAGACCAAGTAGTAACAGGAGACTTCAGATGTCTTCTTTCGTCTTCAACTACTCTTTTATTCTCTTCGACTGCTTTTCTTCTTGAAGATCGATAACAGTTACCTTAATGCTTTCGGATATTATCTTCTTCAGTACCTTGTGATTATAGAAAACCATCTTCATAGCATGACTCAAGGTAGTGAGACATCGCTAGGCAGACAAGTATCCGTTTGTCCAATCAACCAAACTTCAGTTATACGTCTTGTCAATACACTTTTTGAATTACCACTTGATGCTGATGCCATATCAATTCAATAATTTGTAGTTAGTCAAAAACTACTTTATTATCCAGTAAACTTGAATAACAAAATTATTAATAATCTAAAAATTCAAATATATACTTTTAATTTTACAATGAACTAAAATTGCACTATTGCTAAAGCAAGCAAGCGACACATTAGAACTGCCGCATCATCTCATACAGTGAAACTTCGGGTCGCTTTAAAAGTGGTCATTTTTTTTAAAAAGTTTAGTTTTTCTTGGAATTGCTTGTCACCACACTGCATTAGAATAGGAGAATTTCTTTTTTACCATGCAATGATACAAGTATCCTAGGTGCAGGTACCAGTACATGTACCCAAAGTGTAACTGTGTGTACAAGTATCCTAAGTGCAAGTACGAGTACAAGTACTCAAAGTGTAAATACGTGTACAAGTATCCTAGGTGCAAGTACGAGTACAAGTACCCAAAGTGTAAATACGTGTACAAGTACCCTAGGTGCCAGTACGAGTAAAAGTACCCAAAGTGTAAATACTTTACAAGTATCTTAGGTGCAAGTACGAGTGCATGCACCCAAAATGTAACTGTGTGTACAAGTATCCTAGGTGCACGTTACAAGTATCCTAGGTACAAGTAAAGTACATGTACTAAAAATGTAAATGTGTGTACAATTATCCTTCGTGCAAATACGGGTACAAGTACTCAAAGTGTGAATACGTGTACATCCTAGGTGCAAGTACGAGTACAAGTACTCAAAGTGTAAATACATGTACAAATATTCTTGGTGCAGGTACTAGTATATTTGTGTCCCTCACTGTTTCTATAACTCAAGTATTGTATATTTGTGTCCCTCACTGTTTCTTTAACTCAAGCATTGTATATTTGTGTCCATTACTGTTTCTATAACTCAAGTATTGTATATTTGTGTCCCTCACTGTTTCTTTAACTCAAGCATTGTACATTTGTGTCCCTCACTGTTTCTTTAACTCAGGCATTCTATATTTGTGTCCCTCACTGTTTCTATAACTCAAGTATTGTTCATTTGTGTCCTTCACTGTTTCTATAACTCAAGTATTGTATATTTGTGTCCCTCACTGTTTCTTTAACTCAAGCATTGTATATTTGTGTCCCTCACTGTTTCTATAACTCAAGTATTGTACATTTGTGTCCCTCACTGTTTCTATAACTCAAGCATTGTATATTTGTGTCCCTCACTGTTTCTTTAACTCAAGTATTGTACATTTGTGTCCCTAAACTGTTTCTATAACTCAAGTATTGTACATTTGTGTCCCTCACTGAATATTAAACTCAAGTATTGTACATTTGTGTCCCTCACTGAATATTAAACTCAAGTATTGTACATTTGTGTCCCTCACTGTATATTAAACTCAAGTATTGTGTAGTGTGCCTTCACTGTTTGTTTAACTCAAGTACTGTATATTTTCAATAGGTTTAATGTCATCTTTCTATCTGTATGTCTTTCAATAAAACATTTCAAGCTTTCAAATATAGTAGATCTTCAACCAAATAAATTCTCTCTCTTTAAAATGGTAAATGTACAATGCTAATAATTAAGCTAATAAAAATGCAAATTGTAATTATTATAAAAGATGGAAACAAACAATACCCACGTAAAGCCTAATATAAAAAAAAATGTAGTTAAGTTTGTAGATATTGCGGTGGACATATTGCGGTGTATGAGATTTTATCTTCAAAGATGAGACTTTAAAGGAAAAAATAAATATAACATTACATATTCATATTAAATTAAGATATAAAATCTTACCTAGGTCTCGTCCAGTGATTACGGCATCAAATTATTGGTGTGGGGGGAGGGATTCATAAATGTTTGATAGTTGATTACATAGGTAATAGATGGTGTGAAGACTTTTATTTCAATATCAATGCTAGTCTTTAAAATTGTGTTGTATAGAATTTACAATCAATAAATCCAATGTAAGCAAGTCACAAATTTTATTCTCCAATCAATGAAATAAATTAATGGTGTCTAAAATATTAATAGGACGTATTTTATACGAATTGTAGCGTAGTGTACACACACACACACACACACACATATATATATATATATATATATATACATATATATATATATATATACGCTACAATTAGTATAAAATACGTCCTATTAATATTCTTTAAGGATCCTTATAGACTCATTTGACAGATAAGCACGGATGTTTTTATTGTACATGAAATCCTCTTTAACCTCAAATTCGAAAGCATCTCAACCATTCTCAAGAAAGTTCACTTTATTAAATGAAGATTCATTTATCTTGTGGCAACGTAATGCCAAATTTCGCTTTGCAACCTGTGTAAGTTTTTTATTATCCCTGTCCATCACAGTAACATTTACGGCATCATTTGTTTAGAGCAGATTTAGTCCTGTTGCCAATATTTTCTATTTTTTAAGGCTACATTAGTGCTCTTCTTATGATTTTGTAATTTTAGGCTCAGTTTTCACCACTTCTTCAGCCCAAAGACACATTTGAATGTTGTTTCTGTAACAGCAAAAAGTCTATAGCAAAGACAGTTTATAATTTCTCTCTGATGATTGAAAAACCATTCTTGACCTCAATATTTTCTCACCAATTGGCATAACCTTGTAAAACCATTCTTTGCACAGCTGGCGCACATCTCCTTAAAGGTATCCACAAACCAAAGCGAATTTCACGTATCTAGGTAGCTCACGAAATTCGCCCCTCTTTCGCGGCAATGTATTTATATGGAGATGCTCAAACCGCGGAGAAAATGTATAATAAGAAGAAAATGTCTGCCGACGTATTCAAAAAAAAAAAAAGAAAATTAAAAAAATCATTATATCCGGTTGGCTGACGCTCACTTTCGCTTCGCCTAGGTGTAGCGAGGGTTTTTCGCGCTTACAAAAATCTCACGTGAGAAATAGAGCAGCGGAAAGTTTCGCTTTGGTTTTTGGATACCTTTAGCTTTAGCATTTGCATTGTCACAAAACTGAAAGGCCCATCATTGTTCTATAAAGAAGACTTCCTTTTTTTGATAATTTCAACCCAAAATTGATCTGGATCTGGTACATTTCAGAAAGAAGATTCTGATAAAATATTCAAATTTTACGACTCATCATCACATTGGTTACAATCATTTTTCAATTTTCACTTAAGTATCCGATTTGCCTACGTCTATTCAATGTATTTATGCGTCAATTTCTCCCATTTATGTAGAATGCATGCCGCCAGCATACAAGGAATTAGACACAGTATCAAGTGTGGGGGATATGCAAAGTCTTTTAATGAACCCTGGTCATAATTAAATAATAATAATTGTTCTGTCTATCAATGCTGATACCCAATAGGTCTTTTTTCTTTGTGTACTCCATATGACATTATGGAATATTCTCGAGCATGAAAGTTGACAAAATATAAAAACAAGCAATTTAAGTCTTTTCCGTTTCGGACAAAGGACATTTTAGAGCATTTTCGTGTACGCAGATAAATAGAGAGGGAAGTAATCATGTTAAATAACTGTTACAAAAATAAATAATGATTAAGCCCCTTTGATTAGCTTTTATTATTTATATTTAAAATATAAGCAAAAACGCCCCCTTTTTCGGCCCTCAGAGGTCAGATCGTGAAATGGACTTTTGATGTACACTCGGCAGGCCAAGACCTACAAAATGATATATACATCATTGGTCTAGGACTTATGGTTGCTGAGATATAGGGCGCTCCTTTTTTAATATAGCTTATATAGTAAAAAACGTTACTTAAAACGCCCCCTTTTTCGGCCCTCACGCTAGGGGCCTGATTCGCGGTCAAATAATAATACGAAATGACGCGTTCTATTTGTCGTCTTAGTAAAAATTTATTTTAAATGATTGATACAATTATTCTATGAAATAAAACTGTTTTAACTTTATATATAACAAAATAACATGCCATGAAAAAATTTCGGAGGGTAAACAAGATTTAAAACGAACACAAAACGATTCCCCATTAAAGATTTCTTGTGGTGATGTGCGTGTATGCTATCATTTAAATGCTGTTGCTGTTGTGGCGTTCGTAAAACATGACAATATTTCAAATTGTAGGAGGCAAACAATCAAACAAATTTGCATTTTTAAAACTAAAAAATAATTCTGCAGTAAAAAAAAAACATTTGGGAGCCGTGGAGCCGCCAGATTTTTTTTGGCTCCGGCTCCAGCAAAAAGTAGCGGCTCCCGGCTCCTCGGCTCCGGCTCCGCAAGCCTGATTATTACATTATTCAAATGCGATAGTATTACTGGCTGTATTTCAGAAAGCTATATATTACTTTCATTAAACTGAGTTTTTAAACTACGTCTCCAATTTTATAAAACCACGTGACTACATGCGCCATTTTTAAAGTGTATTTGCAAAAAAAAAAAATTCCAGATGATCGAAGAAGCATTGAATTTAATTCCTTTTCTTAAGCTTCAGACGCTCTGCATGGTGGCACCCAGCGCTACTGCTCATGGTTTTAACTACGATCGATTATAAAACCCGACTAGACCGAGCTCTATCAGCTATTACATTTAGAATTTTTCATTTTGGCGTCACCCCTAAAATGGTGTCACCCGGTTCGGCCCGCACCCCCTAGCGACGCCACTGCAACCATATGAGCTATTTCAAGTTCTGACCATGCAAGTAACGAGAGTACCCAAGATGCAACGGTTTTTTTTAATTGCAAGTAAGAGTACATCTACAAAGTATCCAATGTTAAAATACGAGTAAAAGTACTCCAAAATGTAATAAAGAAAACAAAAAATAAAAACCTGCAATATCTGGACATCTTCACTTGTTTGTTTACTCTGATTCACCAAACTCAAAATATCCACAATCGGTCGGCAGATATAATTATCTTGAATTATGTATTTGGGTGGAGGTGCTGAAAATACAAACATATTTTTCTAATAACTTTTTTTCTATTATATTAATAGGTCATTTTTATTTTTTTTTATTTTTGTTATTTTCATATAAGCTTAATGAACGACTAGCAGGGGTGGACTGGGCCGCCGGGACACAGGGAAGATTCACGGCGGGCCGCCGGGACCGGTGATATAATAATTAATAACTAATATGCGGTGATATTAGAGGCAACTACCAAAATGGAGGTCCATCTTATATATCTATGGTTCAAACCAACAGCGGCCGCTCTCTTACTAAAGAAAGACACCGTCTCTCAACAAACACCTTCTACAAGTACACAACCCGACACAAATCAAAGCGATGAGAACAATCGGCATTCAGTAGTGCCAACAAACTTGATTCCCACCTTACAATTTAGAAAATGTTAGGAGTTAACTGACAGCACAATATTTATGAAAACAACGCTGGCAGTGGCAGATCTAAATCCCAATAATGATACTTCAGTTATCGATAATAAAAACACCAGTTACTATTTCAAACGTCCTCGACAGAATACTTTACAGTCATTTTTTAAATTTCACCCAATACAACCAAGTGCGAGTGAAACTGATCTACCATTTACAAATGCGCATCGAGTATTTTCAGAAGCAATGGTATCAATAGGAATTTGGTGTCATACTGTAAAGAATCTAAAACTTTGTTTTGCACAATATGCTTAGCATATGGCAAGACTGACAAAATGAACTCATTCACAACGGGAATGAATTCCTGGAAACATGTGCATCAAAGATTAGAGGAACATGAAAACAGCAAATGCCACGAGGAATGTGTGGAAGCTTATATAACGTCTGTAAGTGAAAGAGACATTGATAGCATTTTATTCTCTCAGCAAAATAAAAAAAGGTGCCAAGTTTGTTGCGTGCTCGTTTAAGTGCCACTTCGGCTGTGTATTTAGTATATTGCCAGCCTAGGATTCTTTCAGACTGTATCCAATCGTTCTATTATAGATATGTCTTAGTGCAAACGCTTTCAAACTCCGTACAGTAGTATTTATAACAGAGGCACTTGGATTCCGTGTATATGGTAATATTTATTATAAACACATGCAATATGGTCCAACATAAATTTCACTAAGTACAATAACATTAATATCTACTGGTAATCTACTTGTGACCAAACTCGGCTCTATCTAGAAATCTACTGCCCTAATCTATCCCACGTCCCGTTTCTTCAAACTTTTTCCACCAGGCTTAGTGCCCCACCCACTTGTTGGATTGGCTAATTAAAAAAAAAAACTCATTAAAAGGTTTGCGCCCTTTGCCACCTTCGGTTGTGTTCGGTGATATATCTTTTTGTCAAGAATGCCAGTTGACTCTCTCCCTACTCTCGGAACAAAGGCTAAGGTATCATATGTCAAGTCCCTAACCCAGGTCGCTAGAAAATGTAATGACTCTACCCCCAAAGATTTAACCCTGAACTCTTGATTTAACCTCTCAAAGATTTACTTTATATATTATCCTATATTCTAACCAATATGTGAGAACCATGTTCTCCACAAAGTTCAAGAAAAGAGACAAGTGCTGGAAAGAGTAAATGAGATTCTGAAAATGATTGGAAAACGTGGTCTTAGTTATCGGTCAAAAAATGAAGCTGCCTATACATTAAACGACGATACAATCGATCATGGAAATTTCTTGGAAATATTGTTACTCTTGTCAAAATTTGACCCAATAATTAAAAAACATCTTGATATGGTTATTGAGAAAAGTAATGACAGACATGCATCTACTTTGGCGAATAAGGGGAGAGGAAATTTGATTACCCTCATATCGAAGACGACATTGAATTATATCATTGTAAAGTAAGTAAGTAAAGTAAAGTTCCCTTAACCCTAACGGGTCATCGGGGCAGATGAAGTGTAGAATTCATCTGTTTCTATAACATCGGCATATGGAGGGGTTGTGTGGTTAGCACAACGCCCAGCCGCCTTTACTTCCCCAACTTAAAGTCAGGTACCCATTTAAAGCTGGGTGGACTTGTGGGACGACTTTGAAACACATTTCACCTGGAAAAATTCCACATGGTTCTCACCAAGGATTGAACTCAGGACTCTCAGGTCGACAGTCTAGTATCTACACAACTCGGCCACCCGTCCCACTTTGATGCAATAAGAAAAATAATAAAGAAAACCATTTCGGAGGAAATTAAATCTGCAGGTATATTTTCAGTTCAATTAGATACAACTCAGGATTTAAGTGTTAAGAACCAATGCTCAATAATTATAAGATACTAGTTGCAAGTACCCGGCTTTGCCCGGGTTTAAAATAAGGTTTTCTGTTTACCTTCTGTTTTCTCCCTACCCCCTCTCTCGCTTCCTCTCTCTCCCTCCCTCCCCCTCTCTCGCTTCCTCTCTCTCCCTCCCTCCCCCGCACTCCCTTTCCCTCCCTCTCTCTCCCAACTCCCTCTCTCCCCCTCCTTCTCTTCCACCGTCCATCCTCCCTCCCTCCTCTTTCCCTCTCTCTCCCTCCCTGCCCCCTCTTTCTCTATATCTCTTCCTCCCATTTCTTCCATCTTCTCCCTCTCTCCTACCCTCCCCTCTCTCCCTCCCTCTCTCCCTCCTTTCTCCCTCCCTCCCCTTTCCACCTCTCTCTCCCTCCCCCTCTCTCTCCCTTCCTCCCTCCCTCATTTCCTCTCTCTCCCTCTCTGCCCCCTCACTCTTTATCTCTCTCCCTCCTTCTCTCCCACTCTCCCTCCCCTCTCTCCCTCCCTTCCTTTCTCTCTCCCTCTCCCCCTGCTCCCTCCCATCTCCCTCTCCCCCTGCTCCCTCTCCCATCTCCCTCCTTTTCTCCCCCCTGTCCATCCCCCTCCCTCCTCTCTCCCCCTCCCTCCTACCCTCCTTTCCTCTCTCTCCTCCTTTCCTCTCTCTCTCTTTATCTCTCTCTCCCTCTCTTTCTCTCTCTCTCTCTCTCTCTCTCTCTCTATATATATATATATATACACACACTTATTATTATGGCTTCACACTTCTTCTAAAATCCTTCTTCATTCCTTTATCTTCCTCAAACTGTACAAATCAGGGAGCATGAAAAAACAACAACAATTCTTTGCATCACAAAGGCACAATACAGCACCAGCGCGCAAGTTCTATTCGATCATCGGGAAATGACGTCACAGGGGAATTTTATTTATGGCGCCGTCGAGATTACTTTAATATAGTAAAATACTAAAATAAAAAAAAAATTAATTACAATTAAACTACCCATCGAGATGAAACGAAACCTGTCCTATAACCTTCCCCATGTAATTATGTGTATGTGTAACACATTTCACGTTATTTGTTTGTCTGGATCTTGAGTTATAAGGGAACAGACAGACAGACAGACAACAAATGCGTCTTATAAGTATAGAGATGTAACAGATAAAGTTCATGAGCGATTGATATGCGTTGCAAACTGTACATCTTCTACTGAAAAAGATATGTTAAAATTATTTCAAGAGAAACTCATTGAATGTAAATAAATATTGAATATTGTGTCGGTAATCCTACAGATGGGGCAGCCAATATGCAAGGACAGTACAATGGGTTTAATAAATGGCTGAGTGACGTTGCACCTCATCAAATTCATGCCTGCTGCTACGCACATGTATTGAATCTTGTTCTTAGTGATACCACTCAAACCAAGACCTCTACAATTAGCCTATTTCAACTGCTTAACGAATGTTCTGTGTTTTTTAGAGAATCGTATAAAAGAATGGATGTTTGGGTCGATCACCAACAGAAATCTAGACACCAATGAATAAATATTATTGGTGAAACGCGATGGTGGGCTAAAAGAAAATGCATTAAAAATATTTGGAAATTTTGATGATCCAAACCCATCATTGTTCAATGAATTGATTTATAGGTTACAAAAACTAGCACAATCGGACGCATTCAATGCAAAAACCAGGGATACACAAACTTTACTAGATAAGTTTATCAAGTTTGAAACGGTTGTCACTGCAAAACTATGCTTAAAAATATTCCAGAACACAGGATCGCTTTCTAATTATTTACAAACCACCGGAATGGATGCACTGCAAGCATACCGTAATGTAGATTGTACTATTAAGTTGTTAGAAAATATTTCAAGAGATTTCGATGGTGTTCTCGACAGTGCCAAACGATTTGTGTCCTGGGGTAAAAACAAGTTGGAAGAAGAAAATGTTGAAATTACCATTGAGGAAAATTTCATACAGAAACGTTTACACAAAGCAAAAGCGATATCTGATGAGAGAAGAACGCATGAGGTAGTAGGAAATAATGCAGCGGACAGATATCGCATTGAAGTTTATAACTGTATCATGGACAAGGTAATAAAAACTATTGAAAAGCGATTGAAAGTCACGATTCCTTATACGCAGATATTGCCTGTCTTGATCCACAGAATTTTGAGGATATTAAACAACAAGGTTTGGAAAAATCAGCGATGCAGCGCCTTAGCGGTATTCTCGTTAAATTTGATGGAAGCGCCACAGCAACTAATCTCAGAGAAGAGCTAACTGACTTTGCACAGAAATGGGACAAATTTAAAACTTCTGTCCCCGACGAATACCGTATCCAAATGTTCGATGATTCAGTAGAGGAAAGCGTCAGTGAAGATTCGCCACATGAACTCTGGGACGACCAAGTTGTGGATAAGAGTGAGGAACTTCAAAAATGCAAATTTTGAAAAAAATGTCCTGTTTGCTGCTTTTCTGTACTGTAATACAGTTTCTATGGGCAAACATACAAGTATCTCTTTAGTTCATATAAACTTTTATTGGCTCTGTTTTCTACCCATGTAGCTTATGAGAGATCTTTTTCTGAAATAAATTAAGAATCGCTTGCGAAACTCATTGTCTTCTACACACCTTGAAGCTTTTATGCTTTTGTTAAAAGAAACCAATATTTAAGTGAACTGATTACACAATTATAGATCATGTAGCCGAAATGGCACCCAGCTTAAAGAAGTTGCTTATACTATAAACACTATCACAGTGAGTCCGAATAAATTGATTTATAACTTGAATTGACGCATTCTGGATATTGTATATACAATTATAAATTATATATTCCATTTATCGTTTTTTGTTATTACATATTGTAATTTGTAAAGTGACCTCAGGTTTGGATGGAAAAAATGCACAAGGAAAATAAAATTCATGAAGATGGGCCAATTTTTGTTTTTTCCCGGGCCGCTTGAACTCCCCAGTCCACCCCTGACGACTAGCCAAACGAATGATATCACAAACTATCCTAAATTGACTGATGATACCACAAATTGTCCTATATTGACTGATATTACCACAATTTGTGCTAAATATGTACTAAAGTTTGATTGCTCATAAGTTAATTGAAAACGTGTTTTTGTTTGTTTTGGACATCTATCTACATTTTTTGTTTTGACATGCAACTTTTAAGTTTGTATTCATCATAATTTAAAATCTCATAAAACCAATCTGAATATCATATAGCCAGGAGAGGGGAAAAAAGATCGAAATCTTCCCGCGAATAACACTGGGTTACACAGTTTTTGTTCCTCTTGATTTTATTATTGTTTCTGACTGAAATTTTCATGCAGATTCTAAATATGTATCATCGACGGTTATCAAGATATTTAAGATTTACTATATTGTATTTTTTCTGTTGTTGCAGCTTAATCAGTTCAAAACAAGGTTCGCGACGTATTGAAAAAGGACGAAAATACTACATGGCTTATCGCCTCTACTTCAGAGTTGCAATCAGTGATCAGGACACATCCTGGGCGCCACATGTGATTTGCGGAAGTTGTCGTGTCACTCTGGAGGCATGGCTCAGAGGAAGTCGAAAGGCCATGCCATTTGCCATACCTCGAATATGGAACCCCAAATTTACCACGACGATTGCTACTTCTGCTCAGTCGACATTAAGCTGTACCGAAAGGTGAAAGGAGGAACAGCACTTGACTACCCATCCATGCCTTCATCAATAGCTCCTGTTCTTCACAGTGAAGAGTATCCTGTGCCTTACCCACCCAAACAGGTAAATATTACACTTTTTCCTATTGCTCTTAATTAGTTATAATTGATAAATCTATTATCAGTCTGTTTTTTAAACAGGGTTGTGATGATGACAGTGACATTGAGTCCTCCGATTCTGCCTCAGGCGATGTAGCGGATCTAAACTACGAAGAAGATGATCCTAGGCCGCATTTTCCAAATCAAAATGAACTAAATGACTTGATTCGAGACCTAGGGTTGGCAAAGTCTGGTGCAGAGCTTCTCACATCAAGACTTATGGGCGAAGACTGTAAAATCACCATGCAGCGTAACCGTCATTTGGAATTTGCAAAATACTTTGCAGTTGATGGAAGCCTTTGCTTTTGTTCTGATGTGAATGGTTTATTTCACGCTATAGAAATTGAACACGATTCAAGCGGGTGGAGGTTGTTTATAGATAGCTCTACCAGAAGTCTAAAAGCAGTACCGTTGCATAATGGGAATATTTATCCCTCCATACCTGTAGCACACTCAACACAAATGAAGGAAGATTATGTTAATGTTCGTAATCTGCTTGAACACATTGACTACAAAATGTATAGATGGGATATGTGGGGATTTTAAAATGATTTGGAACCGGGTTCACATAATGTAGTCAGCGAAGCCTTAGTTGATAGAAGTAAAGTGCTACTTCCTCCTCTCCATATTAAGTTGGGCCTTATTAAGCAGTTTGTGACTGCATTGGATCCTGGAGGTGAGACTTATCAACAAATTCGCATCATGTTTCCCAAATTTACTGAGGCCAAAATATCAGGAGAAAGTTTCGTTGGTCCACAAGTGCGAAAAATGTTAGCCTCAGAAACATTTGAAAAAAACCATGAGTGGGCTAGAAATGCAAGCATGGAAGTCTTTTAGAGCTGTAGTTAATGGATTCTTGGGAAATAAATAACCAAATTACGAAGAACTTGTGTCTAATATGATAAAACCTTATCATAAAATGGAATGCCGTATGTCCCTCAAAATGCATTATCTTCATTCACACATAGACTTTTTTCACGGGAATTTTGGAAGCACAAGCGAAGAGCACGGTGAACGCTTCCACCAAGAGATTATGATGATGGAGCAGGGGTACCGAGGGCACTGGTACAGTGCTATGATCTGGTCAATTGTCCGACATGATGGTACTGTACATTTTAGAGATCCAAGTTTAAACTGACTTAGCTTTTATCTATGACATTTGTAATGTATCATGATCATGATATGCAAATATATTATTACTAACAATTTGAGGCAATTGAACATTGCTTATGTTAAAATGTTTCGAATAAAAGAATTTTGCAGCTAGCTATATAAATATATTGCCATTATAAAAGCTTAAATCATGAGATTGTTGATATCTTGGGAATGGTCGATAATAGAGAAAAACTGATTACAGATTTGAAATCACCATCAAAAAATCTATTAGGAAAATTTAAAAAATTCAGAGGAACACAAATTTTTTAAAAATTTGTAACCCAGTGTAATTAATGGTAAACAATCTAATTGTAAATAGAATAAACTAGTGTGTAAACTATTGTGTAAACCATTTTTGTTTTTATTTGAATAAACTCCTTGTTCGTTTATTGTTGTTGTTTACTGAAATAATTAAACATTTTCGTCATATATTCATTTGTTTGATGTTTTATTTGTCTGTCTATTCTCTGCTTTATAAAAGTTGAGTTCCTACGTTATTATTTAGCACACCAATTTAACGCAGAAGATTTGGACAGTGGCGTAGTGAGGGGGCCAGGGGCATCATGCCCCGGGCGCTACTCACAAAGGGGCGCCCAATGGTAAATTTTACATATAATATTATACAGTTTTCGAATGGGGGGCGCTAAAATTATTCTGTCCCGGGCGCGAGTTAAGCTCACCACTCCACTGGATTTATGGTCTGAACGTCGGAAAGAGAAAATAATTTTTTTCATATCCTAGAGAAAGTCCAAAGGGCCCCGTCTTTAATGGATACCTGGCATTAGTCAAGGACACATGATTGTTGGCTACTGGCTAGTCCCATATGTTTGTTTCTCGTCGTACCTTCGTGGCTATCTCACTTTCGGCTATGGTAGGGATGAAAGAAAGGTACCAGAAAAAACTTTTACATTAGCGGACTTTTAGGATCTAAGCACCGAGCTCTAATATACGTGCAGTGCGCACTAGTCATATGTTCCTATTTATAGGTAGTTGTTAATAAATTATATTTCATTGGTGTCTTATTTACGTGGATGGCAAAGTTTTCCAAACAATATATTAACTTTTTTTGCCATTGATAAATATAGTGGGATATAAATAGACATAAATACGATATTTGCCGAGAGTAATTTATATAATTCATCCACTGTTTGAGATGCAGTTCATGTTTTCCTCTTAAAATATCGTAACCAAAGTATTGTTTAGTTAAGAATGTAGGCTACATTTATTTTGACATTTTGAAAATCAGAGTCGATGTTTCTAAGCAGCCATTTCGGTCTGCTAACCATAGCATAAAAGTATGGTAAGCTCCAATGGGAACTGAAATACAGATAGATATCTACTTACTTGCTTCGGACACACTGCAATGCTATTCTTATATATTATTGTAAAAAATATTCTATTTGAATTGATGTTTCTTAGCAGCTGTGTTGGTTTGTATGATTGTACTTGTGTGGTCAGCAATCGGAATATCTTGTATAATTGTACGTGTATGGTCAGCACTTAGAATATTTCATTGTTCGTATACACACATAAGTGTTCAAGGGAAAATGTGAAACTTTAATTGTAAAATAAATTAAATCCGTGTAATAATGATAAATAATTAAGCTGCACATATTAGAAACTTTTGGGGAAGCTTAAAAAAAACATGTAGTGTTGTCAATGTGCAATATCTTGCAAAGAGTTGAAAAAAATTAATAGAATTAAAAATCCTTTTGTAATATTCAATTTTTTTTAGAGAATAGAAGTTCACAAATAAGTTGCTTGCATTCAGTGAATTTGTTGGCGTCTGCTGTAGCCGTTTTTTAGCTGGACAGGCCCACAGACAGAAATTTCGGGGCCCTGAGCAGGGCTGTCACGGGCCCCCTGTGCTGATAATAATATTTTCAAAAGTTGATTGGCCAGCTCGGTCCGGGCTCCTAAAACTGGCCGGGCCCCTGGGCATTTGCCCCCCCCCCGCCCAGCGGCACTGTAGCTGGATAGTTGTTTTTTTTATGTTTTTGTAATATATAATATGTTTGATGGCTATGTTTCTCTAAAATGTAAGATAGGTAGATATTATATAATTTATGATAGCTTTGTGTATTGAACTGTATGATACCATTGATAGTTTGGTGTGTTGAACTGTATGATACCATTGATAGTTTGGTGTGTTGAACTGTATGATACCATTGATAGTTTGGTGTGTTGAACTGTATGATACCCTTGATAGTTTGGTGTGTTGAACTGTATGATACCATTGATAGTTTGGTGTGTTGAACTGTATGATACCCTTGATAGTTTGGTGTGTTGAACTGTATGATACCCTTGATAGTTTGGTGTGTTGAACTGTATGATACCCTTGATATCTTGGTGTATTAAACTGTATACTATATACTATTGATAACTTGCTGTGTGATAATTTAGTGTATTATAGTTTAATAAAATTTAACTTTGAAATATTTTTACAGAGTAACTCTTGTTTATTTAACTTTTCTCAATACAATGAAATAAAAGCAAGACAAATCTTTCACGAAACCTTTAATAAGAAACATATTTGTTTCATAAAAGTAAAATGTTTACCTTCACTTGTTTGGTTCCGGTTTTCGTCGATGATTTGACCTAAAATAGTGCACACAATAATGTATTACTGAGCTATTCATTATTTCAGTTGAAACATACAATAGTGCACACAATAATGTATCACTAAACTATTCATTATTTCGGTTGAAAAATACAATAATGCACACAATAATGTGTAACTGAGCTATTCATTATTTCAGTTGAAACATACAATAGTGCACACAATAATGTCTTACTGGACTATTCATTATTTCAATTGAAACATTATTAAAACATACAATAATGCACACAATAATGTATTACTTAACTAATCGTTATTTCAGTTGAAACTTGCAGTCAATAAAAGTTTTATCTCGCGATTTTGTTTTTTGCTTTTTCAAAACTAGTCTATTATTTGATAGGCTACACTTTTTATCATCGAATGAATCAACTCTCTACTAACAAATAGTATGAATGTACACGCTGTCTATTATTATATTCAGACGGTTGGATCCCGTGGGGAAGGGCAGTTGTATTGAGAATGAATTAAATTTTATTATATTTTTTTTTCAACTTACATTTTGCACGGCCACATTAGTTTAGCTATTTATATCTGGAGTAACATTGTGTCGTAGGTACTGAATGATTCAGACAGACATAATGTGTAGACTGATGTCTTAGGTACTGAAAGACTCTGACAGACATAATGTGTAGACTGATGTCTTAGGTACTGAATGATTCAGACAGACATAATGTGTGGACTGATGTCTTAGGTACTGAATGATTCAGACAGACATAATGTGTAGACTGATGTCTTAGGTACTGAAAGATTCAGATAGACATAATGTGTAGACTGATGTCTTAGGATACTGAATGATTCAGACAGACATAATGTGTGGACTGATGTCTTAGGTACTGAATGATTCAGACAGACATAATGTGTGGACTGATGTCTTAGGTACTGAATGATTCAGACAGACATAATGTGTAGACTGATGTCTTAGGTACTGAAAGATTCAGATAGACATAATGTGTAGACTGATGTCTTAGGATACTGAATGATTCAGACAGACATAATGTGTGGACTGATGTCTTAGGTACTGAATGATTCAGACAGACATAATGTGTAGACTGATGTCTTAGGTACTGAATGATTCAGACAGACATAATGTGTAGACTGATGTCTTAGGTACTGAATGATTCAGACAGACATAATGTGTAACTGATGCCTTAGGTACTGAAAGATTCTGACAGACATAATGTGTAGACTGATGTCTTAGGTACTGAATGATTCAGACAGACATAATGTGTGGACTGAAACAACTTCGTGACGATGTCGCAAAATACTCGCAGGCAAACCCACACGTTTATAGAGACACCAATTTTACAGAACTTGTTCAACTTGTGATATTACTTTAGTCATAGTCATTCACTGAGGTCAAGCTGTGATATTACTATAGTCATAGTCATTCACTGGGGACTGAGTTTTATGTACAAGTGTGGACATAACGCAATGATATACGCAGGTCATTACTGCCGTACCGACCAATCAATTACATTTACTATCTCTCCCAAAATAACTGACGTCACTTAAGTTCTTCTAGTCGAAAAGCCTCACGATCACCACGACTTTACCATTCGAGTATTTCGTCTAAAATACACAAAATGGTGGACTAGTTCACGAAGAGTAATATTTTCGACTGAACAACTTGCTACATGTACATCATAGAATAGAAAAGCCTGGTCTACCCCTTGTACACATTCTGTTGTGGGTTAAAGCAATGATTAAACCAGCTGTCACGGATCCAGTAATCCGTACACAGACCCTTCATGAAATCCAAAATGATTCACGGTCAATGTGGGTCTAATAATATCAACTCGCCCTGCGTGATCAACTTAGTATGTGGATCGAATAATATCAACTCGCCCTACGTGATCAACAGAGTATGTGGGTCTAATAATATCAACTCGCCCTGCGTTATCAACAGAGTATGTGGGTCTAATAATATCAACTCGCCCTGCGTGATCAACAGAGTATGTGGGTCTAATAATATCAACTCGCCCTGCGTGATCAACAGAGTATGTGGGTCTAATAATATCAACTCGCCCTGCGTGATCAACAGAGTATGTGGGTCTAATAATATCAACTCGCCCTGCGTGATCAACAGAGTATGTGGGTCTAATAATATCAACTCGCCCTGCGTGATCGACAGAATATGCAGTAGTCACGTGCTGTTTTGATTTTTTTCAACGCTCACACCATTGTCGATTTTAGCAATTCAGTAAAAATTGTTCAAATACATCTGCAAGCAGATAACAAGGGACTTGTCTTTGCAATACAAAATCAAAATGACGGAAATCTCTCTATATGAAGCTGGGATTTACACAATCCTGACACCGTGTAAAGACGCGACTACAACTACAGACAACATTTGACTTTAAGAAATGCCATCCCATGTGAAAACCTATCAGTCTGTGAAAGACACTGTGCACCATCCGGTAGCGTTTCTCCATACTCTGAGTCCTCCAGGCACTCTAACGTTGGGGCGCATCTAATTATACAGTCACAGTAGCTTTGATATGGTCCGAGACTTCGAGTCACGTGTCCTAAGATGTTATGGAGGTAATGTTCACTCCACACTGCCCCGTTATAACCTCATATTTACAGTAAGGTTCTGCTTCCCAATGACAATTGATAAGTTGCGACAAAATATTGGCATTGATTTGAAGAGAGATTACTTTTCACATGGCCAACTGTACGTTCCATTTTCCTGAGCATGGGCGTCGCTAGGAGTTTTCCGGGGAAGGGGGCACAAAAAACACGTTTTTTATATGACAATGCCATACAGGTTTATTTCTCACCTAAATCCCTGTTAAGTATAACATTAATTATTTATATTGACATTAATAAATGTATTTGAAAATTCAAACATTTTGACTACAAGCATAAGCATGTACCGATTTTAATTTTTTTTTTTTTATTTGGCCTTCTGTAGCTTGATTTGTTCTTCGAAAATGTTTTTGGCATTCAGGTTTTTTTTTATAATCTGGCAGCTCTTGTTAGTTTATAATCTGTGAAGGAGTTAAATGTATTATAAGATTATTTTTTTGTGCATGTGTGTTAATCACACTTTTGTATTGACTATAGAGAGTATGAATTTTTATGTTGTTATGTGACGTAGTATGACGTCACTTGTCACTTGCTTAGAGACAAGCCTTGGAGTTTTCGTGTCTTGAGACAGCAAGACGTATATCTAGTTGGTAGTTTTCTTGAAGTTAAGTATTGATGAAAGTCAGTTAATAATAATATATTTGAAGTGAACTGTGATGACTTCGATTTATCTTAATGTCGTCGTTTAATAAATGTCGTTGAATCAGCTGCATAGACTTGTGACTTTCATTTGAGTGTATTTGTGATGAACACGTAAAGCAACACCACGCTACCGTACGCCTCCAGTACCACAACATCAAAGACCCAAACCATACACCTCGACATAATTGTCTGCCACTGAGTGAATTTTTAAATTTATCCTAAATTAGTATGAAAAGATGGATATCAGAAAAATTTGTACAGGCTCAATAAAACGAAAAGTGGAGCAATCGCAGGATTCCGAAAAGCCAATACTATAGTATGATTTTTAGAGCTGACAGAGGTTTTAGATATGCTTGGTTATCAAACAAACCATCGTGGGTTGTATACTCGCAGATGTTAAAAGGTGCCTTTTGCAAGTTTCGCGTGTTGTTTTCGCAAAAAGAAATTCGAGGATTTTGGGGGGAGGGGCATTTATCATCAAACCATGCCCAAAATTTAAAAATTTCAACGAAGATGCACGTAGCCACATGCAAAGCACAAGGCACAAAGACTCTTATTAAGGATGCAAGCTATTTTGTTGCATTAAATGAAATCAAAGCAGTTTCTACAGATGAGCAGTTAAACTCATCATTTAGAAGACAAATTCAAGAAAATTGCAACAAACTTGGTCCCTCCATTTCTACAATCCTTTTTTTTTTTGCGGCATGATTTTACTAAGGATTATTTTACAATAACTGTTTTTACACCCTACCTTGATCCTATTAACTGGAAACTCGTTTTTGTGTAGAAAATCAACCAGCATTTTCCTTTTTAGTTTTGCATCCCTTTTTGATGACAAAACTAGAAAGACTCGCACTTAAGGAACAAGCCGCGGTTATCGCTGAATATTACACAATTCAATCGAGGAGAGTGAAACTTGTATGATATATGGAAATGTAAAACTAGTAAAGGGAGAAAAGTAACAATGACTCTGTGTGAGGTTTTAGATGAAACAATTTTTTTTTCCTTTGATTAAAATGACTTTTTTGACAGCATTGACTTTTCCAGTAACAACATGCACAATCGAGAGATCATTTAGCACTCAAAGACAGTAAAAACGTGGCTACGCTCAACAACTGGTGATGATCGTTTATCTGGTCTTTGTATGAAGAGTATCCACAGAAAAAGAATATCTCAAAACAAGGAAATAATTAAAGAAAATGTTATTAATCGATTTGGACAAATACCAAAACGTTTAAAATGTTTGTTCCAGAATAAATAGTTTAAAATTACACTATTATTGCTGTATCAGTGTAAATTATAATTTTATACTCTACTTTATTAGTATAGTAATTGTTCGACACTGAAACCATTATTTTGAAAATTACAATAATGTAATCAGTTATACTTGCAGATATAATTCTTTTTTATGTTTGTATATGTACATTGTCTTCAATGTAATAAACTTTCAGGAAATTTAGTTGAGTTTTATTGTAACAACTTTATGAAATTTTTCCAAAATGTAGGGGGGGGGGGCGCAAGGGGGCTTTTGCTCCTTGAATACGCCCATGTTCATGAGTAATATCAGCACTCAGCTTGATTTTAAATTATATTTATATAAATTCTACTCAGCGCGGGTATTTCGTTAGTTTTAAGCAACTGAAATTTTTAAAAATATAAATTATAATAAAATATAAAACAGCTGATATTTAGTCTTTTGTTATATATACTAGTTACACCCATATATATATTTACAGCCATAGATATAAATCTATAGTAACACAACTAATTAGTTTATATTTACTGTACAAACCAAAACAAGAGAAATAGTTTTGACCATAAAAAAGTATTGAAAATACATAGCTTATAAAACCTTTAAAAATATATACTAAAAAGTAAAAAAATGTTTCCTTAGGCTTAGATTATAATTATTTATAGAAATTATATTGACTAAATAAAAGCGTCAGAGCTTCTATTCATTGCTGATATCAATTAATTCATAATTATAACCAAAGCTGAATGTGTGCCAATAAAGTAAAGTGTACTATAACAAGAAGGAGCATTTAGAAATTGTCATCACCGCCATTAAAATCTGACTGTTTACTTTCATTGTGTTTTTAGTTTGTATGTGAGTTGTGGAATAGCAAAGTAAATTTTTACCATGTAAACATTGTTTGTTGTAATAGTCCCATTCATAGTCATTGGAAGTGAAATAACCCGGAGACAACCACCTAGATAGAGAGAAGACAGAACAAAAAACTGATATAATTAACGATAATGAAATGATTATTTAATTTTTTTATATAAAATACTTTTATATTAAATTTGGGTGGTCAAAATGTAGGCCTACCTGTTTGATGGAGAAAACTGACAAAATTGTCTTTTACTGTTATAACCAAACGACCTGCACACAAAATGATGGTTTAAGTTACATAATTTAAGACAGTCTGTAAAGTTCTGATCAAGAAGATACTCTGAGTTCAATGATGTCAAACTACTGCTGGTTGTTTTCATGAAGTCACAAGGAGAATCTACACCGACAAAACCACAGACAATAGTTAACAACAAATAGAAATAAGTACACTAACATTAAAAATGTTGAGCGATTGGGATTATCATAGTTCTTATTATTTTATTAGTATGTTGACAATTAATTTCTGGCCACTAGAAGAAAAAATCTTCAAGAAAATACTCGTTGTTGTTGTTTTCTATTCATTTTTTTAAAATAAACTTTAGTTTGTTTAAAGAAAAAAAAATCTAAGTTAAAAACATTTTTTTTAGAAATAATTAGTTTTTAAAGTTAGTTCATGAGATGGAATAAACAGATTCATATAATGACTTTATCATCATGGAATAAACAGACCCATATAATGACTTTATCATCATGGAATAAACAGACCCATATAATCACTTTAGCATCATGGAATAAACAGACCCATATAATCACTTTATCATCATGGAATATACCGACCCATATAATCACTTTATCATCATGGAATAAATAGACCCATATAATGACTTTATCATCATGGAATAAACAGACCCATACAATGACTTTGGTTGTGTACAAGGTTTCTATTGGGCATACATTGTTCACAAAGTCAAAACTCCTTATACACCACAATCAACAAGTTATTCATGAAATACAATATTATAAGTTTAATCTATTCAAGTCACAACACAACGATCAAATAATACTACTAAATCATCGACATATAATACAGTCACCAACGTTCCTACTCTAACACTCATAAACTCTCACGTGTGTTATCAATCCATGACCTCATGTCTTTTTCACCTGGTCAACTTCCTCTGCCCACTTTCACCTACAATGACCTTTCACCTATCAACGTCATGCTCTCCTGGTCTCTCCCGTCACCCAACACTAAGTCCGTATGCAGCCTGGATATTCCAATCTTTATGGTCCCAACCCATGCAATCCCATTTAACACGCCAGTCCACCATGAACAACCCATGCAATCCCATTTAACACGCCAGTCCACCATGAACAACCCATGCAATCCCATTTAACACGCCAGTCCACCATGAACAACCCATGCAATCCCATTTAACACGCCAGTCCACCATGAACAACCCATGCAATCCCATTTAACACGCCAGTCCACCATGAACAACCCATGCAATCCCATTTAACACGCCAGTCCACCATGAACAACCCATGCAATCCCATTTAACACGCCAGTCCACCATGAACAACCCATGCAATCCCATTTAACACGCCAGTCCACCATGAACAACCCATGCAATCCCATTTAACACGCCAGTCCACCATGAACAACCCATGCAATCCCATTTAACACGCCAGTCCACCATAAACAACCCATGCAATCCCATTTAACACGCCAGTCCACCATAAACAACCCATGCAATCCCATTTAACACGCCAGTCCACCATAAACAACCCATGCAATCCCATTTAACACGCCAGTCCACCATGAACAACCCATGCAATCCCATTTAACACGCCAGTCCACCATAAACAATACACAACATTTAATCATCATGGAATTATTACGTTATACTGGATTGTATCTAAATTACAGACCCTAATTATTACGTTATACTTGCCTGTATCCACCTCACAAATGTAAGGTAAAGCTATACTGCAGTTTTCTAACCTCCACCAGTATGGTTTAGAATTTTCAACAGTTGTGCACATTTCACCATCAGCTGCTATTGGATGCTCCCAGTTAGTGTAAATGACGTCATCGCCAGTCAGCCATTTTGGTTGGTACTGACCATCACTTGTATTGAGACTGAGTCCGATCCAGAATTTATTTGGTCTGGGTACATTGAATATAAATTAAAACGTACCTGATAACAGAAACGCTCTACAGTATTATAAAAACAAAACCTTTACAGATGTTATCAGTTATTATGAATACATAGCCGATTCTAACCTATATCCCGCCCGGGTGCAAAAATAATATTCAACCCATCACAACCACATACAGTCACAACCCATCACAACCACATACAATCACAACCCATCACAGCCACATACAGTCAACCCATCACAACCACATACAGTCAACCCATCACAACCACATACAGTCAACCCATCACAACCACATACAATCACAACCCATCACAACCACATACAGTCAACCCATCACAACCACATACAGTCAACCCATCACAACCACATACAGTCAACCCATCACAACCACATACAGTCAACCCATCACAACCACATACAATCACAACCCATCACAACCACATACAGTCAACCCATCACAACCACATACAGTCAACCCATCATAACCATATACAATCACAACCCATCACAACCACATACATTCACAACCCATTACAACCACATTTTTTATAATCCAGTGGTTCCTAGCGACCCACTATGAAAACAATTTTATTTCTGAGATCTACCTGTAAAAGGCAAACTTAGAAAAAAGAAAAAGGAAAATAAAAGGCTTTATAAATTTGGATGAGGCCTAAAGTTTAACACATATATAATTACCCAATTAAATAATGTGTACATTACACACTTAAATAATGTGTATATTACCCACTTAAATAATGTGTACATTACCCGCTTAAATAATGTGTATATTACCCACTTAAATAATGTGTATATTACCCACTTAAATAATGTGTACATTACCCACTTAAATAATGTGTACATTACCCACTTAAATAATGTGTATATTAACAATTTAAATAATGTGTATATTACCCACTTAAATAATGTGTACATTACCCACTTAAATAATGTGTACATTACCCACTTAAATAATGTGTACATTACCCACTTAAATAATGTGTACATTACCCACTTAAATAATGTGTATATTAACAATTTAAATAATGTGTATATTACCCACTTAAATAATGTGTACATTACCCACTTAAATAATGTGTATATTAACAATTTAAAAAATGTGTAGATTACCCACTTAAATAATGTGTATATTACCCACTTAAATAATGTGTACATTACCCACTTAAATAATGTGTATATTACCCACTTAAATAATGTGTACATTACCCACTTAAATAATGTGTAGATTACCAACTTAAATAATGTGTACATTACCCACTTAAATAATGTGTACATTACCCACTTAAATAATGTGTACATTACCCACTTAAATAATGTGTACATTACCCACTTAAATAATGTGTATATTACCCACTTAAATAATGTGTATATTACCTAATTAAGTAATGTGTAGATTATCCACTTATAATTTGTACATTAACATACTTTTAGATTCAAATTTAGTTCTAATTCCATTAATTATAAATTTAAACTTTGTCGCCCCCCAACAAACGGTGGGGCCCTTCACACTTTGAGAACCCCTGCTGTAATCAATTCTAGAATTTAGTGGCTGCAGGGCCGCCGCCAGATAGTCTATGACCCTTGGAGAACCCCTGACATCTCTAAGAATAAACAACTTAATTCCTAAAACTTCTTAAACATTATGAAAATCAAATAGGTGCTTCAACCTGAGTTGACCCCTTGAGTTGGTTCTCCACTTCTAGTGGCGGCCTGTGTTGGTAAAATGTGTAAAACTGCAAACACGACTAAAACTGTAAAGGTCTTTTGTGATACTAAAACTGTAAAGGTCTTTAGTGATACTAAAACTGAAGAGGTCTTTAGTGATACTAAAACTGTAGAGGTCTTTAGTGATACTAAAACTGAAGAGGTATTTAGTGATACTAAAACTGTAGAGGTCTTTAGTGATACTAAAACTGTAGAGGTCTTTAGTGATACTAAAACTGAAGAGGTATTTAGTGATACTAAAACTGAAGAGGTCTTTTCTCTAGGAAAATTCATCAAAGAAACTGAAAATTGTTTAATTAACCGATTTTTTCATATATAGTTGTAATAAGAAATAAAATTGACAAATTATCATTTTTTGTTTGTTTTTGCAAACAGCTAGAATTTTATTTTTATAACGACAGCAGGACTAACCCCATGGCTCCCAGCAGGACAAACCCCATGGCTCCCAGCAGGACAAACCACATGGCTCCCAGCAGGACAAACCACATGGCTCCCAGCAGGACAAACCCCATGGCTCCCAGCAGGACAAACCCCATGGCTCCAAGCAGGACAACCCCCATGGCTCCCAGCAGGACAAACCCCATGGCTCCCAGCAGGACAAACCCCATGGCTACCAGCAGGACAAACCCCATGGCTCCAAGCAGGACAAACCCCATGGCTCCAAGCAGGACAAACCCCATGGCTCCCAGCAGGACAAACCCCATGGCTCCACATAAAACAGTTTTCATTTGTGTTGTATTTTTTCCCTTATGTTTTATTTCCCATTATTATTTTCCGTTATGGAAGTAAACCTTTTTGCACCCGAAAGTCTGTCTCCAAGATAAAAATTATCATCTCTCAGAGGCTTCCTTCGGATGTTTCATATCCCATTGTACCATAGTACCATATACCATTGTATAATAGTACCAGAGTACCATTGTATTATAGTACCATAGTCATGGGCGTCGCTAGGGACTTTTCCAGAGGGGGGAAAAATCATACGTTTTTTATTTTAACTGACAATGCCATACAGGTTTATTTCTTAATTAAATCCAAGTTAAGTATAACATTAATTATTTATATTGACATAAATAAATGTATTGTTCCGATTTTAATTTCTTTTTTTTATTAATTTGGCCTTCTGTACTAAGCTTGATTTGACCTTCGAAAATGTTTTTGGCGTTCAGGTTGTTTTTTTTTTTAATCTGGCAATTCTTGTTAGTTTATAATCGTCAGCCACTGAGTGAATTTTTAAATTTATCCTAAATTAATATGAAAAGATAGGTGTTACTATATTTGGGCATCTGTATTGACAACTACCTTATGTGCTACTATATTTTGGCATCTGTATTGACAACTACTGTATGTGTTACTATATTCGGGCATCTGTATTGACAACTACTGTATGTGTTACTATATTCGGGCATCTGTATTGACAACTACTGTATGTGTTACTATATTCGGGCATCTGTATTGACAACTACTGTATGTGCTACTATATTTGGGCATCTGTATTGACAACTACTGTATGTGTTACTATATTCGGGCATCTGTAATGACAACTACTGTATGTGCTACTATATTTGGGCATCTGTAATGACAACTACTGTATGTGCTACTATATTTGGGCATCTGTATTGACAACTTCTGTATGTGCTACTATATTTGGGCATCTGTATTGACAACTACTGTGTGTGCTACTATATCTGGGCACCTGTATTGGCAACTACTGTGTGTGCTACTATATTTGTGCGTGCTACTCTAACTGTTCCACTTACACGCTGATATTTAACTCCACCATTGTTGATGCATCATATACAACTGCTAGACTGCCATTTATAGATTGACAATACTTGACAGCATCTGGCCAGGTCAACGTTCGGAGATCAAAATAATACATTTTTCTAAAAGAATAATCTAAAAGAAAATCAATTGTTTAATTTTGATAATTTCAAATGTGTACAGATGTAATGAGATGTGTACTAATCATAAATGTAATGAGATATGGTACTAGATAAAGACATTATGTGGGCTATATTAATAAACAGTGTATATGAACGTGTCCACGTGTGTGTGTAAAGTTCAGGTCTGATTGTGTAATTGTTTATTTGATTTAAAAGAGGAAAAGTATATCTCCTGTGATTTATTTATTCCTCGTTCAATTAAAAGTAAGTTACATGTGACCACATTATCTGGAAATGAGTACAATGATAAAGATGAGTACAATGATAAAGATGAGTACAATGATAAAGTTGAGTACAATGATAAAGATGAGTACAATGCTAAAGGTAAGAACAATGATAAAGATGAAAAATCAGGGCATGTTAAGAATGCCACTACTAAACAATTATGTGTATTGGGTTACCAAGCATATATACAATCGAGTTGATTATCTAGTTTATCTTTGACACAACAAAATCATAAAAGAAGACCACAGTCTACTGTTAATAAGTTAATCACATTCACTGTCAAATAAAAGACGACACTTTCGTATCAATGTTGTGTATAGATTGTAAACAAATAATCAAACAATTCCGTGTATGTGTGACAGAGATAAATAGTTCATAAAGAAGTTTACTTTGTGACAAAATACATTACAACATTATGCTAACAAAAGTAGTAAGTAAAGTAAGTAAAGTTCCCTTCTTAGCCCTAACGGGCCATCGGGGCAGATGAAGTGTAGAATTCAACTGTTTCTATAACCTCGGCATATGAAGGGATTGTGTGGTTAGCACAACAAGTGTCTACACCACTCGGCCATCCGTCCCACAACAAAAGCCTTAAAGAAATAAATTATGATTTTCATCCGTTCGTCTATTGTCTTACAGTGAAATTTTATATTTAATAGATCCGGACTCTACTTACCAAATGTGGCACTTTGTAAACCAATAACAGCTGTTAAATACACTAAAAGCCAGTTTATCAAGGCATTGTTACGGAGTTTCAGGTGAAACATTATAAAACTGTTTTTATACCATTAAATAAAACATTACTGAATTTGGACGAATTAAGAGACACATTTTAACACTTTTTATACCATCTAAAATTTAGGTAAAACATCATAGCACTGTATTTAATCCATTTTTAATCAAATTGGATTATACATCTAACACTTATAAAGACCGTTGAAAATGTTTCGGTATCGTATTTTTTCTATAAGACCAAAATATTTCTGTCAAGCACATCAATGATGTAAGCAATATGTAAAAGATAAATTAATTAATGCTCTTTTCATGTACTCCAAAAACTACCTTAATGTTATATTTATGTTCTTTCAATGAATTGATCGAAATGAATTGCTGAATACTCGTGTCATGAATGGAGTATATGGCCTTCCAGCGAGTGCTATTGGATCAAGAAGGAAGGAAACATTATAAATATAACCTTTTCTTTTTGCCAGATTTTAACGCTGTGATTTTCTCAGGCTTAGACTGGAGTAGAAATCTGTTCCTGAAGACACATTTCATTCAATCATTGATTGAGTCGTTCATGTTGTTGATTCAATCGTTAAGGGCTCGTTCATTAATTACGTCAGCAATTTATTTGGGGGAGGGGAGGGGATCTGAGAAAGTTTAATAGTTGTTGGCATGGAGGTGGGGGTGTAAATATGTTATGAAGTCAACAATGTTATACTTTAGAATGTTGATCTCCGAGACTTACAATATTTTTATTTGGTTAAATGTTGTATTATTTTAAAACGTCAATGCAAAGTCAAAACAAATATTATTTTATATTTTATATACTTCGGTCGATGAAATAAATTGAAAGTTTATTTTATAGTTTATATACTCCGATCAATGAAATAAATATCGATGGTGTATAAAATATTAACATGGCGTACTCGATGTGAATTTTAGTATACAGAGTACAAGAAAATATATACATTAACCCTCGTGTAACTTTTTTTAGCCATTACAATTTTGAAAGAAAAGCAAATTAAATTTGAAATTGCCTAATATGTGCATCTGTCTGAATATTCTGTCAGATATTTCTGTCGGCAGAGCGTTCATTCATCAATCTTAACCTGGTACAATATGTTTTAAGATACTGTCAAAGGCCCTAGAACTGTACATAATAATTCAATACATTACATATAGTGATAGTAGGACGGATGACTGAGTGGTGTAGATCAACGATCCCCAACCCCCGGGCCGCGGATCGGTACTGGGCCGCCCAAGATACATTTAAATTGTTTCCTTTTTTATTTATTTCCCTTATAACACTAAATAAAAAATCTAACATATAAGTAATCACCCCGCACCAACCCAAGCGGGCCGCGGTAAAATTATCAAACGTTTGGCCGGTCCGAGGCGAGAAAAAGGTTGGGGACCGCTGATGTAGATGATCGACTGTCGATGTGAGAATCATGTGACTGGTCCACTGTGAGAACTAAGGAAATATTTCCAGGTTCTAGTGAAAGTTGGTGAAAGCCCCACCCACCTTGACTAAAGTTGTGGAAGTTAAGGCCGCTGGGTGTTGTGATACCCACACAATCACTTTATATGCCAAGGTTAAAGAAACGGGTGAATTCTACACTTCATCTGCCCTTTAGGGTGAAGGGAACATTACTTTCTTTTACATATAGTAATACAATAAATCCTTTTCATTCCTGTAATTCTATTCAAGATTTTAATTTATTTTTCATTATTACTAAAATTATATTCAATTATTCCTTTTATTGCAGTGTGAATGTTTGATTACTATGACTTTTATTGCAGTGTGAATGTTTGATTACTATGACTTGGCGGATATTTAGCAGCGTAGGAAGAGTAGTGCGGCCTATGTCACCACACAGGGTGTGGAGATGGGTGATCGTGAGGTGAAGTACTCAACTGTTGAACTGAGTGTCCTTGGTGATCTCCGGTGATGACCAAAGGATATTTCAGGTCTTGGTGAAAGTTACCACTCTATCTCTCGTGGTGCCTCCATGGTCATCGTACTATCGGTCATGGTGGGGATGATAGAAGGGCACCATTAAAAACCGTCACATTCGTGGTTTATAGAATCTAAGATATTTCTTCTCATCCTTACAGGGACTTCACAGTGTGCCGAGATAGAGGTGGCCAGAAATAGTAATGTGCCGATATAGATGTGGCCAGAAATAGTAATATGCCGAGAAAGAGGTGGCACAGAAATAGTAATATGCCGAGATAGAGGTGGCACAGAAATAGTATTAGACACATTCACTCACACTTAATCTCTCATACATACATTCAACTACTGGCAGGAGATACACACTGACACATTCACACACACTTAATCTCTCATACACTCTCTCACTCCTATGGCTTTAAGGTCTTTCTCCACTTCCTCCAACCAGCATGCATTGTATGGGCCTATTTTGTAGTGTAATTAATAAATAACAAAAGTAAATAAATAAAATTCCCGAACTGCGCAGTCAAATGTGTTTATTTAAATAATTATGCACAGGGCGCCGAGCTAGACGGGTCTCCGAAATAGTAATCTTGAAAACAATGTCAGCTTCTAAACCAGACAAGGGCAATCTACGTTTTGATTTGACCCGCAGTACACTCCCCTTTTTTCATTTACATTGATAACATTTACATTTATGTTAGCTCACATAAAGTATTATAAACACCCCAGTGATCTGCTCTTGGTCCAGCCCTTCAATCAAATTTAAGAACCTATTGTGGTTCTTCAGTAGTTATAAATTTATATCCCTGATCTGCGATTTTGCAGCATGTCCATTACGATGAAAAAAAATTATCAGTTGTACATGTAACAATAAAAGGTCACGAAAAACACTAGATATGGACATCAAGAGTAATTGCAGTGAATACACTGAATTAACAAAAGTGAATGGTTTACTTCAAGATATGCCACAGTATGTGGGATGCTATTTTTATAGTAAAACTGAAGCGGCCAATTCGCTACTTTTAATAAGTTATCATTTATGTGTAGGCTTATGCTCAAATATTGGTCAAGATTATTATTAACGATTGCCTAAGTCAGCAAGTCACCGCAAAGTACAGACATATCCAACAACACTAGAGCAATGATGCTTGGAAGTTTATAAGTGGTCATTCAGAGAATACAGAATGCTGAAATAAAATCACGGCAAGGGCTACAGACAATGATAAAAGATGGTTGTTCCATATCTATTTTTTTAGAAAAGAGAGAGACGTATGAAGTCACTACATATTTAACAGTTAATAGAGGAATGAATCGTTATTTTACACCCGAATTATACCTGAAATATGTCTTGAAAATGCACCCGAACTTCTTTGCGATTTGAAATCTAAATAAACTTTCCGCTTTGTTAATTATTCTATGCAGTGATGACGAAGTAGTTTCCTAGATACACCATGCGTTTCGCATTCTTTGTTTATCGTTAATCGTGTGCTTTTTTTTTTCTTACTTGAAAATGATTGTATTGTAATTTTAATAGGTGGGGGCATCAACAGTAGGGAGCGACCGATAATCGGATCGCTATCGGTATCGGACCGATATTGGCACTATCGGTTAATATCGGATCGGCCGATTGTTCTAGGGAGCGACCGATAGTCGAACCGATATTGGCACTATGGGTTAACTGTCGGACCGTCCGTTTTTTGGCTGCCGATAAGCATGGGTTGACATACGTCATTAGCTGTATTATAGCACGAGAGAAACACGTGTTTGGCAATTGGCATTGTTGTTGCTTAAGGGGCTGTCCATTAATTACGTCAACAAAATAGGGGGGGAGGGGGGGGTCAGAAAATTTTTGACAATTGTTGACAAGGGGGAGGGGGGGAGGTCAAGAAAAGTTGACGTCAACAATGTTACTTTTTTTAATTTAATATAATTACTTAATAAATAGGAAAATTAAGCAGCGTTTGTAGTTCTGTGTTACACACTCGCTTAACATTCAGTATTTTAATTAAACTAACTATATTCCTACTAATTTTGCCACATAAACATTTTGGAAGGCACCTTTTTAGGGGGGGGGGGTAATGAAATGTTGACGTAATTTTATAGGGGGGGGGGGTCTCTGGAAGTTTGACTTGTTGTTGACAAGGGGGGGGGGAGGTAAAAATCGCCAAAAATTTGTTGACATAAATAATGGACAGCCCCTAAAAATAAAATATCGGTATCGGTTTCGGTAAAAATGCTGGGGGAAAATATCGGTATCGGACTATCGGTAAAAAGGCATATCGGTCGCTCCCTACTCAACAGTGATTGTGAATTTTGTGATCATTCTTTGAAGTTCTAAAAGACTTGAATAGGTTTGTGTGTAAACTTTCTCCAACATGGATATTGATAGAGAGATGCAAACTAAAAATTTCTCATGATTTACAATGATTGAGTGAATAACAGAGTGAACATAGCCAGTAGCCTTCCTATCTGCTTTCAGTCACATTTCTGTTAATGTTGACAAGTTGTTGTAATGTAGAGACCTCGCTTTGGAAAATAATACATTTGTTGATAAACAGATTTACCACGTATCTATTTAAAAAGAAAAGAAGAATTTAAGAAAACTTTAAATTAAAGATTGGCTAAGAACTATCTGACGTTGTTCTGGATTATTTAATTAAAGTTCTAGTATTTTTTTTTGGGGGGGGGGGGAGTTTTTGCGCCGACACCGAACCGACTCCGGACAAAACAAATGGGGACACCGACTCCGGAAAAAATACAAATGCCGACGCCGACACCGACACCGGGCAAAGTACAAATGCCGACACCGGCTAAAACTACCGACACCGGCTCCCCAGCCCTAGTTTCCACTACATAGAAAGACCTGTTGACTCCACGAAATATATGTGAAGCGGTGGCCATGGTTAGGAAACGAAAGGCAATGCGAAGGGGCAAAATCAAAACAAAACTTCGGGGACAAACGAAGACAGGGATAATGAGATAGAGCACTGAAACAGCAGCACAAAGACATCAGACAATGAGATAGAGCACTGAAACAGTAGCACAAAGACATCAGACAATGAGATAGAGCACTGAAACAGCAGCACAAAGACATCAGACAATGAGATAGAGCACTGAAACAGTAGCACAAAGACATCAGACAATGAGATAGAGCACTGAAACAGCAGCACAAAGACATCAGACAATGAGATAGAGCACTGAAACAGCAGCACAAAGACATCAGACAATGAGATAGAGCACTGAAACAGTAGCACAAAGACATCAGACAATGAGATAGAGCACTGAAACAGTAGCACAAAGACATCAGACAATGAGATAGAGCACTGAAACTGCAGCACAAAGACATCAGACAATGAGATAGAGCACTGAAACAGCAGCACAAAGACATCAGACAATGAGATAGAGCATTGAAACAGCAGCACAAAGACATCAGACAATGAGATAGAGCACTGAAACAGCAGCACAAAGACATCAGACAATGAGATAGAGCACTGAAACAGCAGCACAAAGACATCAGACAATGAGATAGAGCACTGAAACAGCAGCACAAAGACATCAGACAATGAGATAGAGCACTGAAACAGCAGCACAAAGACATCAGACAATGAGATAGAGCACTGAAACAGCAGCACAAAGACATCAGACAATGAGATAGAGCACTGAAACAGCAGCACAAAGACATCAGACAATGAGATAGAGCACTGAAACAGCAGCACAAAGACATCAGACAATGAGATAGAGCACTGAAACAGCAGCACAAAGACATCAGACAATGAGATAGAGCATTGAAACAGCAGCACAAAGACATCAGACAATGAGATAGAGCACTGAAACAGCAGCACAAAGACATCAGACAATGAGATAGAGCACTGAAACAGCAGCACAAATACATCAGAAAATAACGCGAGTTGTTGAACGTTGTTGAATGCTGAATGCGTCTTGCTTGTTTGACGTATTCTGGAATTCCACAAACGCGACTAATCTATCTTTATATAGACTTGCGTCTTGCTGTGTGGTGTCCCGCAAGGTTGGGCGACGAAGAGAATTATATATACTAGTCATCCCGCGATGTAGCATACGCCGCCCTATCAATATAAGTACTGTAATTATTTTTTTAAATAAGCAATCAAACTAAATATCATTAATTTTTAATTGCTCATTAAACATTATGATATTTTTTTTAGTATCTTCTGTATATATAATTCTCTTCGTCGCCCAACCATGCGGGACACCACGCACACACGCCGACTCTCTAACCCTCCTCCCGCTCCTCCCTCTCTCTCCAGGCATGCGTAACAGTGGTCTGTCTCATTGATCCTGTCTTCGTCAAGTGGAAGAGCAAAATAATTAAGCAATCTTTTTTTTTAATATAATTGTTTAAATTGTGTTATGTGGCGGCTGAATGGCTAAGGAGTTATTTTTTTTTTTTTTGTTATGCTGGCTATTCAGGTTTGATTCATCTCACAGACATTTTCTTTTTCTTTATTTTTGTTGTTGTTTTTTTAATGAAAAGTAACAACAACTAATTAGATCTCTTCCCAGGACTCTTTGACATTTTTTTATTGAAATAATTTATCCTTTAGGAGAAACTAATTAGATTTTTTATTTCGTTCATAACTTTAAAAAAAAAATTATTTTGCAAAGAAATCAGAAAACAACGCGAGTTGTCGATCGTTTTTGAATGCTGAATGCGTCTTGCTTGCAGTGGCGCAGTGAGAGGTAGCAAGGGGGCATCATGCCCAGGGCGCTACTCACAAAGGGGCGCCAAATGTTATATTTTACATATAATATTATATTGTTTTCTAATGGGAGGGGGCGCTAAAAAGGTATTTTGCCCCGGGCGCGAGTTAAGCTCGCTACGCCACTGCTTGCTTGCTTTGACATATTCGGGAATTCCGCAAAAGCGACTAATCTATCTTTAAAAAGACTTGCGTCTTGATACCGTGGTGTCCCACAAGATTGGGCGACGAAGATAATTATAGGCCCTATAGTTTGATAGTCTTGAGAGAATAATCTCATAGTATCAATTTAAGTGATAATGTTTTGTATCAATAAGTGATAATGATTTGTATCAATAAGTGATAATGTTTTGTATCAATAAGTGCTAATATTTTGTATCAGTAAGTGATAATATTTTGTATTAATAAGTGCTAATATTTTGTATCAATAAGTGATAATATTTTGTATCAATAAGTGATAATATTTTGTATCAATAAGTGATAATATTTTGTATCAATAAGTGATAATGTTTTGTATCAATAAGTGATAATATTTTGTATCAATAAGTGCTAATAATTTGTATCAATAAGTGATAATATTTTGTATCAATAAGTGATAATATTTTGTATCAATAAGTGATAATATTTTGTATCAATAAGTGATAATATTTTGTATCAATAATTGCTAATAATTTGTATCAATAAGTGATAATATTTTGTATTGATAAGTGATAATAATTTGTATCAATAAGTGCTAATATTTTGTATCAATAAGTGATCATATTTTGTATCAATAAGTGATAATATTTTGTATCAATAATTGCTAATAATTTGTATCAATAAGTGCTAATATTTTGTATTGATAAGTGATAATACTTTGTATCAATAAGTGCTAATATTTTGTATCAATAAGTGCTAATATTTTGTATCAATAAGTGATGATATTTTGTATCAATAAGAAGGGCCGCTTTATCAACTAGGTACAGTAGGCACTGTACCTAGGGCCTACGGACCTTTCAAGGGCCGTAGGCAGTCAGAACATAAAGTGAAAATAAGTTCAGAATGCCAGTAAAATATAATAATGTTTGTATTAACGTAACTATATATAACCGTGTGAGATGAGCACCTGAACAAGTCTAGCTGCAGTGCTGTAGATCTGTAAATTACAGTATGTTAACTTTTCGGCTCTTTCTCTTAGCAAAGTCATATATGAGTCCTCAAATGCCATTTCCCTCATCAAATCCTTTTCAATTGAAAGTAATGCCAGGAAGGATAGTCGTGTTTGCCCCATCGTTGACCGAAGATATGTTTTTATCAATTTGAGTTTAGAAAAGGAACGTTCCCATTCAGCACTTGTTCCAAAAATCGTAAGATCTGTACACACACATCCTGCCTGACACTTTATTGTACACACACATCCTGCCTGACACTTTATTGTACACACACATCCTGCCTGACACTTTATTTTACACACACATCCTGCCTGACATTGTATTGTACACACACATCCTGCCTGACACTTTATTGTACACATACATCTTGCCTGACATTTTATTATACACACGCATCCTGCATTGTCTTGTCTTGTGTATAATATTCATAACTTGGTATTAAAAAAATTCTTTTTTTTAATATAGTATTTTTTGTGTCGATTCTTTAGCAAACCCATCACATATTCTGGTATAGTTAAGTTTATTGGCTCAGTTGATGAGTCCAACAAAGATGCAACACTTTATGTTGGTATTCGTCTTGATGAACCAAGCAAGTATTAATATACCTTAGTACAAATAAAGTAATATTCAAAATATTTTTTTTTCTTGTATACATAATTTTTAAAACTATTTTCGTAGAAATCTAAATAATTATTGCTTAATTTAATACAAAAAAAAACTCAATGAAATTTTAATAATTGTTGTTTAGTTGGAGATCTGACGGCCTGTACAAAGGAACTAGATACATGTTTACACCCCTGGCTACACCAAGTTCTGTCAATTACGTCATCTAGATACAGTATTGATGTTTCAGTAATATGTTTAAACAATTATTACAACTTGTAGCCTATAGGCGACATTTCTATATCTACAGCAGTGTTTCCCAAACTTTAGACATTCGTGTCCCTCCCACCCCTTTATTTCTTTTCGTAATGATGAGTACCCCTAGTACCCCAGTAGCCCCAGTACCCCAGTACCCCTAGTACCCTCAGTAACCCTAGTACTCCTAGTACCCCTAGTACCCCCAGTACCCCTAGTACCCCCTAGTACCTTAGTACCCATAGTACCACTAGTACCACCAGTACCCCTAGTACCCCTAGTACCCCTAGTTCTAGTACCCCTAGTACCCCTAGTACTCCTAGTACCCCCAGTACCCCTAGTACCCCTAGTACACCCAGTTCCCCCAGTACCCTAGTACACCCCTAGTACCCCTAGTACTCCTAGTACCCCTAGTACACCTAGTACCCCCAGTACCCCTAGTACCCCTAGTACCCCCAGTAGCCCCAGTACCCCAGTACACCTAGCACCCCCAGTACCCCCAGTAACCCTAGTACTCCTAGTACCCCTAGTACCCACAGTACCCCCAGTACCCCTAGTACCCTCCTAGTACCCCTAGTACCCATAGTACCACAAGTACCAGTACCCCTAGTACCCCCAGTACCCCTAGTACCCCTAGTACTCCTAGTACCCCTAGTACCCTAGTACTCCTAATACCCCTAGTACCCCTAGTACCCCCAGTACCCCCTAGTACACCCAGTACCCCCAGTACCCCTAGTACCCCCTAGTACCCCTAGTACTCCTAGTACCCCTAGTACACCTAGTACCCCCAGTACCCCTAGTACCCCTAGTACCCCTAGTACACCTAGTACCCCCAGTACCCCTAGTACCCCCTAGTACCCCTAGTACCCCCAGTAGCCCCAGTACCCCCAGTACACCTAGCACCTCTAGTACCCCAGTAACCCTAGTACTCCTAGTACCCCTAGTACCCACAGTACCCCCAGTACCCCTAGTACCCCTAGTACCCATAGTACCACTAGTACCACCAGTACCCCTAGTACCCCCAGGAGCCCTAGTACCCCTAGTACTCCTAGTACCCCTAGTATAGTACACATAGTACCAGTACCCCTAGTACCCCCAGTACCCCCAGTACCCCTAGTAATCCTAGTACCCCTAGTACCCCAAGTACCCCAGTACAAATAGCACCCCTAGTACCCCAGTACCCCTAGTACCCCAGTACCCCCAGTACCCCTAGTACCTAGTACTCCTAGAACCCCTAGTACACCCAGTACCCCCAGTACCCCCCTAGTACCCCTAGTACTCCTGGTACCCCTAGTACACCTAGTACCCCCAGTACCCCTAGTACCCCTAGTACACCTAGTACCCCCAGTACCCCTAGTACCCCTAGTACGTACACCTAGTACTCCTAGTACCTCTAGTACCCCTAGTACCCCCAGTACCCCTAGTACCCCCTAGTACCCCTAGTACCCCTAGTACTACTAGTACCACCAGTACCACTAGTACCCCCAGTACCCCTAGTACCCTTAGTATTCAGTACCCCTAGTACCCCCAGTACAAATAGCACCCCTAGTATCCCAGTACCCCTAGTACCCCCAGTACCCCCAGTACCCCTAGTACCCCTAGTACTCCTAGTACCCCTAGTACCCCAGTACCCCCAGTACCCCTAGTACCCCCTAGTACCCCTAGTACTCCTAGTACCCTAGTACACCTAGTACCCCCAGTACCCCTAGTACCCCCTAGTACCACTAGTACACCTAGTACCCCCAGTACCCCTAGTACCCCTAGTACCCCTAGCACCTAGTACTCCTAGTACCCCTAGTACACCTAGTACTCCTAGTACCCCTAGTACCCCTAGTACCCCCCTAGTACCCCTAGTACCCCTAGTACCCATAGTACCACTAGTACCACCAGTACCACTAGTACCCCCAGTACCCCTAGTACCCCTAGTACCCCAAGTACCCCCAGTACAAATAGCACCCCTAGTACCCAGTACCCCTAGTACCCCTAGTACCCCCAGTACCCCCAGTACCCCCTAGTACCCCTAGTACCCCCAGTACCCCTAGTACCCCTAGTACAAAAAAGAACAACTTGCTTTATACATATATTGTTTTAACGGTCATGGTTTCAGATCATTTCATTGTTTTCGCTTTAGCAGTGAATGTTTACCGAATGTTCTCAACCTTAGCCCCCTATCCCAGCCAGTCTCTTTGTGTACACCGTGGGGTACATGTACCGCACTTTGAGAAACACAAACAAATAACATGAGACACCGTTAAAATATTCAGAAAATATTTTAAATAAATGTATCATTAAAGTAAATCATCAAACTAAATCATCCAACTAAATTATCCAACTAAATCATCCAACTAGATAATCCAACTAAATCATGAAACTACGTTTTCATTAAGTTTTGTATATATATATTTAGACTAGTAAGTATTTTTAATTTCATTTTTTTTTCATATGTGTCAACCGTTTTTGTATTTCCAGTCTGGTCAATACATCCCAGTGACTAAGTTGGCATTGAGACAATATGAAGACTATATTGAGAAACTTGTGGAGACTGACCAAGCTAATAACCTATACAATCGTAACAGTCTGAATGAGTCCACTCGTTGTTGATGACACAGTGTTGACTGTTTTATCAAATCAAACATTTCTTTAGACAAAATTATATTGTTCTTCCTATTTCCTATTTTAACATTTGTTACATTTGTATTATATGATACTTTATTGTGGATACTAGATGATATCAGTTGTATCCTATCATTCCTACATCAGTAAGCTTTTCATTAATTTATTTTTCGCAACCTATTATAAACTTACTTTATGGCTAATTTTTATTATATAACATAAATGCGTATAGGTATGAACTAATAAAACACATCAAATAATTTGTTGTTTCTTTTTACTTTTAGTAAAAATGGTTTACAAAAAAAGTCGATATATACATTACATAATAAAGAAAATAAAAATTAATCAAAGATTAAGAATCATGGACAACATAAATGAATACAACATTCAAAAGTAATCATTAGAATTGTAACTGTTTTCGAGTTGTCGTAATATGGTTCGACATTCCGTAAATTGAAAAGGAACAGTAATAAAACACCATTACAGTTATAAAAGACCATAACAATTATAAAAGGCTGGCACAGTAATAAAAGACAACTTTAGTTATAAAAGACCACAACAGTAATGAAAGACCACAACAATAAGACAACTCCTGTAATTAAAGACAACTCCAGTATCAAAATCTTCCCAACTCCCCACTCTCTGTATAATACATGTCACTGTTTGAGACGAGTGTGGTCGTGTGGAAAAGTGCTTTCGGGTTTGATCTTCAGAAAGAACCAATAGGTTTTTCCAGGTCATGTTGAAAGTATCCTCAATGTCTCTCGTGGTGCTTCTATGACCCAGTTCTCTACTGGTTTATTGTGGGGATGAAAAAACTGCACGACACATTGGTTTATTGATAGAAGAATCTAAGAGAAATACATTTCATCCTTACAGGGACTTCACAGACTGTGTGACTCAAGGCACTCCTGTCTGCATGGAGAATACGTGACATATTATAGTATCTCTGTTACGTTGGCGGATAGTCCCAATGCTAATCCTGGCCACGTACAGATCGTTGTCTAGAAGTATGAGAGAGTAGATGTAGATGTTCTGGTGACAATATTTCTATTTTCACAGCTCACGTTCAGTCTCCGCTAATAAGTCAACAAAATACCGGTTTCTTTGCTGATAACACAAGTTTATTATGTAGATAGATTGACGTATCTCACATACAGTACTTCAGCTCACGTCCTACTCTGCTATCTCACTCGACTACCTAGTTCTCAGTCTCGCTCCTGTCTCTCCTCCTCTCTGACTTGCACACAAAACGTCCTGCTTATATACAGTACACAATTGGCTGTGACATCGGTGATTAATTAGTTGTAATTAATTCTCAATCCAACTGACTCTACACTTGGGATAATTTATGTGACGGGTCTGGGGATGGGAACGTGATTGGACATGTAACAAGGGACCCTATGACACCCTCCAACTCAGTTATCACTCGTGAGAAGATTCTGCCCCACGACTTTCGTAACGGTTCCAACTTCATCCTACGTGTCACGGTCACGAACATTCTTTCCCAGGTAAATTGTCTCCGTGAGCTCAGTACCACCGGTGACTCACAACTAATTAAAATGAGGGAAGGATAGGGCGTGCTCTCGGGTAAATTATTCATCTATCTGGTCACCATGATGCACCCTCCTCTTTAAAGCACTCTTTTGTTTTCCGAAACCTGTAAACTATTGTGCTAAAATAACCTACATCGTAACAATCTCTTCAGTCTGGTATCACTGATTGTAGCTGTTCAATAATTGATTTAGTATCGAAATATATAACTTCACTCTTATAGGAACATTTTAACATTAATAATGCAGGCGAATGTATAAAAAATATTTGTTGTTCTAAAAAGGCACATCAAGATACTCTCAGTGATTGTCAGTAACAGTTATAGACATGTTCCAATCATATGTGATGATTTTTACAAAAGTAAAATGATTAAGTTATGAATCACAAGAATATTATCCATAAATGCGAAAGAAAAATGTATAAAGCTTTATCTTACAAATTAAAGATTTTCTTGTAGGCGTGGTCATAGACAACGTAAGCACACCGATAAAACTTTCTTTAAGTCACTAAAATGTGATAGAGACTGTTGTCTGAAAGTATTCATACATGTTACGATGTAAAACCCTGAATGGCAATGTGTTTGTTGTTGTAGTTTTTGTTTTTTAAAAAACCATTTCAAATGAAACTTACAACTATGTATTTACAATAACATTCGAAGCCACTATTTATAAAACTAAAATGTAAGAAATAAAATCGCAGTACATTATAATGTTCCATATGCGTCCAATCCTAGTAGATATTTCAATGGCACATTTTATATTCACTCAAGTTTTTTTCTGAAATTTAATCATGTTGCACGAAATCACTTATTAGTTACACATCATTTTTTAGCAACCCATACACACACACACCCAGAAATATATATATATAGAAATATATGAGTGTATGTATGTGTACACAGATACACACAGATAGAAATGTATGAGTGGATATATGTGGATAAACACACACACACGTTTAGAAATATATGAGTAGATAGATATATGTGTACACACACGTTTAGAAATATATGAGTGGATGTATGTGTACACACACACACACACGTTTAGAAATATACGAGTAGATAGATATATGTGTACACAATGTTTATAAATATATGAGTGGATGTATGTGTACACACACACGTTTACAAATATATGAGTAGATAGATATGTGTACACACACACGTTTAGAATCATATGAGTAGATATATGTGTACACACACACGTCTAGAAATTTATGAGTGGATATATGTACACACACACGTTTAGAAATATGAGTGGATATATGTGTACACTCACACGTTTAGAAATATATGAGTGGATATATGTACACTCACACGTTTAGAAATATATGAGTGGATATATGTGTACACACACGCGTTTAGAAATATGAGTGGATATATGTGTACACTCACACGTTTAGAAATATATGAGTGGATATATGTGTACACTCACACGTTTAGAAATATATGAGCGGATATATGTGTACACTCACACGTTTAAAAATATATGAGTGGACATATGTGTACATGCTTATAAACCATTTATCAGTGTTCGAAATATTCCAGTATATGACATCATACCAACGTGATGAATCTACTCCACATGTCTAGGTAAACAACACAACTTGTGAGACGGACAATAGAATTGAAACAAAGGTAAATAACACTCCCACCTTCCATCGATATTGATTTCTTTAGTAGACAATTGTGACCCCTTCTTGTCTGATCAACATTGATGACGTCGTTGTGACTTCAAGTGTAAAATTTACCTGGACATTTATGTCAGTTGTTTTCGCCAACTCTTACAACCAGGTGATAAGTGATTAGTTTCAATATAAAGTCAGATATGTTCAGTCTATATTTCCTTCTTACAGTCAGTGTGGTTTTTTATCAAGACTCAGATGCCTCCATCTGTGGAAGTAAGTTGGTAACACATTTATAGTTTAAGAGGTTTATCAAAGAAAATGTCATTAAACTGTGCAGATCTATAACATCAAATGTGTAAGAGGAATATTTTTTCACTTGTACAGTGTATGGGAATATGTTCATTAATTTTATAATACTTGGCAGGACCTTCTCTTGATATTAAAAATACAAGACAAAGTACATCCAAGTATTATTATCTAATTATTGTTGATATGTTTTATTAATGTCTATATTTTATCGCTTTATCTAATCACTCACATTTTTCACTTTATTATTGTGAGATATTACGAAAAATAACGTTGTTTATCGAGTGTAGTAATGTGTTTGTATGATATTAAAATGATTCTGCATAATTCACCCATCATATCATGTGTTATAATCAATGACATTGTTGTGTCTGTACTAACCATTTATTTACATCTCCAGAGTTCAACGTGGGTGGACCGTGTGCCTACCTACCAGTCACAACAACCACAACCACAACCACACCATCACCGTATTTTGGAATAGACACAGATTACTGCAGGCTGGTACTGATTCTGTTAAATTGAGAACTTTCTGTGTCTTCAACAACTAGCAATACAATTCAACAACTAGCAATACAATTCAACAACTAGCAATACAATTAAACAACTAGCAATACAATTCAACAACTAGCAATACAATTCAACAACTAGCAATACAATTAAACAACTAGCAATACAATTCAACAACTAGCAATACAATTAAACAACTAGCAATACAATTAAACAACTAGCAATACAATTCAACAACTAGCAATACAATTCAACAACTAGCAATACAATTCAACAACTAGCGATACAATTCAATAACTAGCAATACAACTCAATAACTAGCAATACAATTCAACAACTAGCAATACAGTTCAACAACTAGCAATACAATTCAACAACTAGCAATACAATTCAACACCTAGCAATACAATTCATTATTTTTTATTAAAGAGTCATAAATTACATTTTTTCTAAACTAATTTTTGCAAACAAAGAATTGTAAATGTTGAAAGAATTATGTTTGTCTAATGAAGAAACTAGCATGTTTTGTTTATTATTTTTCCTCTATCAGCTTGTTCACAAGATCAAGAGACTGTGTTCGGCTCACTATGTAGCTGTGGAGGTGATAAACTGTATTTGTTGTAATTTATTTTAATTCGCTAACCTCATCTTACATTTGAAAATAAAAACGAGAGATAAATACAAATTATTTATTTTACATTTAATGTTATTTCTTTCTCTAGAAAATTGCTACTATACAAGGAATAGACCAGCCAAACTTTCAACATTTGTCAAGAGAATGTACTCTGGTACACCAACAGTTACAGAATGTGATTACCCTGGAGTTGTCGGAATTTACAATGCCACGTCTCAAAAGTTTATTTGTATGGGTGTGTTACTGGAGGAAAGTAAAATTATGGTTGATACATTCTGTAAGGGCTTGGTTGGTTCGTAAGTAATATTGACCTATTACTAGTATAATATTGATAAATCAAAGAGTTTATAGTAATGTTGTATTAAATTGTTGTTTAATAAATTGTTTGGTTCAAACATAAATAATTAATTTCAAAACAAAAGCCTTAATTGAAAGTTTTCCGATTTCTTGCTTGTCTTAAGGAATTTCCCCAATCTATTTTTTATAGAATGTAAGTCCAACATGCATTTATTTTCTATCAACATATTCAGTGTCATGTGCATAATGTTGAATTAGTGTGTGTGTGTTCATTGTTTGTTTTTACCTTTGGTCATTGCTTGGTTTAATACAATCCCAACGATCGCTGCAATTAATTAGTATTGACTTGAGCTGTGACGATTTCATTAAACTTGGCAAAAATAAAAAAGATTCTCCAAATGTAATACATGCCGCCATTGTAAGCCACAGTTAAATAATTCACTACCAATGTCTCCAGCTAAGTTTTATCTGTTTCCTATTGAAATATATGTTGAATTTTATCATAAAAATTGTACAGCTGTTGTCGCACCCTGATTTTGGAAAGTAACAGGAAATATTTGTTCTACCAAACACGCAATGTATTATGATTATTCCCTTACAAAAAAATCATGAGACAGTGATAAAGAAATCAGAAAAACCCAAAATATAATTAAATTTCTTTCTGAATACTTTGATTTTATCAGTGAAACCACATAAAACAGAAATTTTTTTAATGGCATGTTTTTTTGTTATATATAAAGTTAAAATAGTTTTATTTCATAGAATAATTGTATTTAAAATAATTTTTTACTAAAACGACAAATAGAACACGTCATTTCGTATTATTATTTGACAGCGAATTAGGCCCGTAGTGTGTGTGGGGGCCAGGGGGCTTAGCACCTCTTGCGTTTAGTCTGGCCTCCCTCTGCTTATTTGCTCTACTTAGTAAAATGTATTACCTGCCCCCTGCTATTGCCTGGCCCCTATTGTAGAATGCCTGGCCCCTGCTGTCAGGCACGCCGAAGGGGGGCAGGGGGTCATTGCCAGGGGGCCCGCATCTGTAAGGGGGCCCGCCCGCCCCGACTATGTCAATTTTCTACTGTAAGAAAAAAAGTTAGACAAATGTATTTATACAAAAAAAAAACTACATGTCATGTGTAAAAGATTTCTTAATGAACTTCTACAACGCTGTATTAAGCATGCAATTTAAAACAAGTCTTTGGAGTCGGTAAATATTTCTTTTTTCTTTCGTTTTTTGTAAAAAGAGATAGACTTAACCATTTATATCTAGTATATGGCGACAATGGGCTTAAGTGTCCTAAGACTAAGTCGACAACTTAAAAGGTAAATTATTTATGATAGGATTGATTAGCCTGCCTCTTTAACAGTTCCAAATCATAGTATTGATGATTTTACTTTTTAGACACGTGAATTTTTATTTGTCGAAAAATCTATTACAATCCAGGCTTCAGTTAATTTGTTGAGTTATAACTAGATATAATTTATAATATAATAAGATATAATGATATATTAGTGTGGTGCTTTTTTTTTTACTGTAAGTAAATTCGTAGACATACCACAACACTAACCAAATATTATTTATTAGTAGTGCATTGAGTTAATTAGTCTAAGAATTAATTTCTTGGTTTCATAAAAGCAGTGGCTTCGAATACGAACAGGCGTGTTACGTATTTTTTTTTCGAGACACGACCAGCAAACTTTGATGACTTCAGTAAACAGAATGAACTCTTATGATTTAAAGTTATTTTCTTTTTGCGGGAACGAGCAATGTTTTCTACTTATACATTAAAATTGTAACTTAGCAACTTAGCTTGTTTGTCCGGTTGGCACAATGGTTAAGCCGTTTGGACGTGTTTGCTTTTTATGCTATATCCAGGTTCGATTCCTCTCAGAAACATAACTTTTTTTATTGTGTTTTTTTTTTCAGAATGTATCCTTTTAGTTGTTTTAATGAAAAGTAACTAATTAGATCTCTTTAACATTTTTTTTTAATGAAATAATGTTTCCTTTAGGATGTTGTAAGAAAAAGAAACAACAACCAATTAGGTTTTTTTAACTATTTCATAACTTAAAAAAAAATATTTTGAAAATATGTATCAAAGCTGAACACAGAGGCGTAACAAGGAGGGGGGGCGGTCCAAAATCGAAAGTCCCGCCAGGCTCCAGCTTGAGGGGAGCCCCCAAAATTAATTTTTAAATTAAATATTAAGTACATAATCTCATGTCATGGTATCGAATGTCGAAATGCAAGGCCCCCAAATCCTAGGTTCGGCAATGACTTTACGATAATCTATCTTCCTGCAAAGGCTTTGCAGGGTACAGCTAGTCCTAAATATTACATAACTTTTCCTTACCATCATTTTTGCGGCACACTTTAAAAAATTCAGAGTAGCCTACATATTTCAAATTTACTAAATAATAATAAGATTGGGAAACGAAAATAGAGGGGATGGGGAAGCATTTATATCCAAGAATTGAACCAAATACTGACGAAGACGAATTAACCCGTGTTAGCTTTCTGGGGGAGGGGTACGATAGATACTAATTTAGCACATAATTTTTTGTTTTATTCGTCCAACTTTATTAGGCTTAGGCAGACCCGAAAAAAAAGTAATAAAGAATAACTGCCGTGCATGTGCACATCTTTACTCTTAGTCTTAGACATATGTCCTGACAACTAAAATATATAATTCAAAGCCATATTTATTTTTTTTGAAAAAATATTATAAAAATCAACGTCTGCAGTAAATAAGAGTTCTCATTCATTCTGTTTACTGACGTCATCAAAGTTTGCTGGTCGTGTCTCGAAAAAAAAAAATACGTAGCACGCCCGGTCGTATTCTAAGCAACTGCGTTTCATAAATGTGCATTATAATTTTATAATACTCGACTCGTCATAGACTTTAATTCAGACATAGACGAATAAAAAAATGGAAAGAACTTTTTTCAAGAATTATATTATATTATACATTTAGGCCGTATCAATTATGACACAGGGCTCGTCCATTAATTATATCCGCACTTTTATATCCCCCCCACCTGTCAACAAGGGTTGAGCTTTCAGGGGCTCACCTAAAAATACCAACTTATAAAAATGAAATAAAAAGTATAAACGAAAAAAAAACCTTCCCAAATATAACCTTAAATGACAAACTTCAAACTCTGCCCCCTAATTGAAATAATTGAAATCTAATTTGACTAATATAACAAAATCAATGAGTCTCTTTCCTTATATAACAAGTCTTAACAAAAACTAAAGCCCATCTCCAACCCTCAAATATCATATAACAATGAGTTTTGTTTGCAATTTTCCATCCACCACACTATCCTTCATATATCTGCAATGAAACAAATGATTATAGATAGTTTAGGAAATTTCAAAATTTAATTTGAGCGTGTTTCAAAATTTTAATGGCTTTTAATAGCTCATAGGGAGTTAATTTATAAACTATCCCAGTAGACTATCTATAAAATATGCCATATTAATATTTTAGACGCAGTGAAATAGTGTCATTGATCAAAGAATAAAGTTTTTGTATTAGCGAGAAAGATTCCAAAAGAAGGACATTTTTTACATCGAAAAATATTCACATTACCCATGTCAACAAATGTCAAACTTTATTTTCAGACCCCTTTCCCTCCTCTCCCCTTGCTCTCATGCTGTAGACGTAATTGATGGGACATGCCCATAAGTATATGTTTACTTATTTTTAGTTTATATAAACAGCAGAGATGGATGGTAGTGTGGTCAATCCTCAACTGTCAACATGCAGGTCAAGGGTTGGATCTCAGATAATAACCTAGAAAATTTTTCTTTTACGTCATGGTGTAAATTCCCTCTGTGTCTCATGTGGTGCCTACATAGCCATCACACTTTCTGTTGCAGTGGGGATGATACCAGGGACGAGGCGTGACTTTTGCAAGGGTGTTACCGGTCATCATTGATATAAAACTTTCTTTTACATAACCAATAACCTAATAATTACATGTTAAATTACCTGAGAGGGGGTATTAAACTTGAAGATTTACAATACACAGAAAAAAAATATTTGCAATCTCACTACTTCTAGAATATTTTAATGAAACGTACTTACTTTTGTTTTCTTTTTTACAACATTCGAATACACCCAATGTGTTTAAAGAATACAGCAATGTACAATAATAAAATAAAACCTTGCATCCCTATGCTCTAACAATTTAAAAAAAAATCTTTCAGTAACATAGGCAGCCAGCAATTAAAAAGAGTCAACTCCCATTGTGTTATCGCTAAAATAACACGACGACTGGCGGAAAAGGAAAGGTATAGGGTGGGGTGGGCGAGAAGGGGAATGTTGGATGACAGGTGACAGACTAAACAAACATTCTGACATAAGCTTGAAGTGTTGGTCTACTGCAGTGCTGCCAACTGTGATTTTTTATTATCAGTTCTAAATTATTTTGATCAATCTAAAATGCTATTTAGACAATAGATCAATAACTTTATTTTTTTGTTCAGTCAGAAATATAAAATTATTTTCTAAATTGTTATATAATTCTGGATATTTAAAATCTGTTTGTAAATAGTTCTTTGGTGAGAAAGTTGGCAGTTACAAATAGTTGCCTGTCTCACTATCAGCATCAGTATACAACATATTCATGTGTGGTTTTTTTCCCTTAGTTCAGCCAATGAATGTCAAACGTATATATACAAGTGTAACCCGAATTCAGATCGTCAACATTTTTGCTTATAGTTCTAATTATCATTTGACTCTATGAGAGGAGGCAAAAAGATTGTTCTTATTAGTATATATATTCAAAATAGATATTGTCATGCAACTTAAATTGCTATGAATGCCACTTTTAAATTTGTTTTTTTTCTGTTTTTCCTCTGTATTATAAAGGTGTTTATAAGACTGTTACCGCAGGCAACATGGACTCCGTGTCCCTGGATGATACTATAAAAACTTTAAAATTTAGGTATCTGAGAGGCACTTTGCATTATTGGCTAAGATGGGGATGAAAGAATGGCACTGCAAAACTGTCCCATTAGTGGCTTTTGGGATCTAAGATATAAACATCTCATCCTTTCAAGGAGTTGTAAAAAAATAAATATTATTTTTAAAAATTACTAGAATGCTCCTAATAAAAAAACTCCCATTGAATCCTATGTACAATTGTTTCCGCAGTATCACATTTTAAAAATATTACTATCAGTATGGGTATGTATTTAGTGGACAGTCTCTACTTTATAGTCTGGGTGGGATTTAATGTTAAGAAAGGTTAAAAAATGTGTACTTTTACAAAATGATTTGCTGCAGTATGTAACAGTTTCATTGGAGATGACCTAACTTTCAAGTATCAATTGGAGTTCTTTAAGAAAAAAAGTCTACAAGTGACATAATTATGCAAATTTTCTGTGTATAATAATTATAAATGTAAAAGTTTAACTGCATAATACTGCAGTTCGAGTATTTAATTGCTTATGACTCCACTGTCACATATGGTATTAAAATTTGTAAAGAACCTTCTGTTTCGTATAAATTAATATATTAAATTTCTGTCTTCTAATTACGATAACTTTAAGGAATTCCAATGATTTCAAAATTGATTTTATTATGATTAAGGAAGTTGTTGAAGTTTACTTGCAAAAATTAGTGCACAAAGATTGCAAATAACTTATTAGTCATAATAATAAATTTTATAAAAGTAGACCAGTAATGGGATGAATGGCTCAACTGTTGTCCTGAAAGTACTGTGCTTGATCCTCTGTCCCAAAAATACATTTTAAAAAATTCCCACAATATTTGGTGAACTGACAATTTAAAGGAATTTGGATTGGAGGTCATGTTCATATTTAAATTATTAAAAAGGTTCATAAAGATTTATCAAGGATTTTAACTATATTTAACACAAAATATTTTTTCACTGTCTAATAAAATTCAGTCGCAGGTAACGTACACAAATATATACCAAAGTTTTGTTGACTGAAGTCATTAATTATGTTTATGTTGATTTTGTCTTGTTAATTTTTCCAGTTTAAATTTAAAATGATTAGATAAAATTATAATGATTCAATATATGCTCAAGATTGGCACTTAGAAAAAAAAAACATTTAAAGAAATTCTGTGAGAAACATTTTGTAACACGATTTTGTTAGCTTAAGCAAATTAATAAATATTTTAAATAAATTATGGAACTAATTTTTTTTAAACAGATATATATGAACCAACATGCGTAGACACAGAATACAGTTCATTGTGAAACTTGGGATAACTGTTATTGCAATACTTCTTGTGGGACCAATTTTTTTCCATATTTTCTTAGGGGAAGATACTAAGACTGCTAGTGATGCTATCATTAAGTTAAAGGTAAATTACTTAATGTTTTGTTTTAAAATTTTAGTTTAAATTCTAAACATTTTCAAAAAATTATTACTATAATTAGGAATAATTGTGAGCAATAAACCACACATAATTAAAGCTATTAAATACATCTGAACACAGAATACATAGTAGAAAGGGCATTGCTGACTATAAAGTCCTCTAACATTAACTAAAATAAATTCACCATTACTGTTATTTACTTAAATATTGACACACAGTAGCAGTTGTGTTAAAAATAAGCACTTTTGAGATATATAGTATAAAAAAAAACAATGAATTCTGAAACAACTTAATTTGATTGATAATAGAAGTTTGTCCGCCCTTATGAAAACTTAATTACATTTTTTTCAGTGTCTTCAAATGTTGGTTTTAAAGAGACACAATGATCCAGTTATGACCAGCAATAACTTAATTAGTCTCACTGAGTTCACAACAGTTAATTCTGCAATCTTTCAAATCAAGGATGCACATTCTGTATCATTTATATTCTTTACTTCAGACGCATTTTTTTCTTTAGATTAAACATGAAGCATTCAGCCCCAGTACTCAAGATTTGTCATTACCAAAGCTTAAAACTAAGAGTGCATTTTTGACAAATGAGTTTGGGAACTTTGAGCCACCAGAACTTGTACCTCAACAAAGACCAGGTGAGACTTATGTTTGAAAGCCATGATGGAAAAAAAGACTAGGTGAAACTGAGACTTATGACTGAACACATGAAAGACAATAAAAATATTTTGCAATACTTTTTATTAGATGACATGAAAAAGTTGTTGTGTGTAGCCATGATATTGAAATGAAGATATTAGCAATACATTTTTATCTATTTTGGTGGATGTCAATTAGTAGACATCTTTATGAAACCTTTGATATTGAGCGCTATGTGAAAGAAAAAAAAATTGAGTTTTTGCTTAACTCTTGACATCTAATTATACATAGAGAGAGACTAAAATATACTCAGTATGTGAGAAAGTAGAGGAACATAGGTCACTGTCATCTGATTTTTTTTTTTAATAAATTGAAACTTAATACAATTTGCCAAATATTTATACTTTAGACTTTAGTTGAAATTTGTTACGGTTATTTAAAAAATAATTAAAATATAAATGTCTGTCAACCTACTCTTTACTAAGTTTTGGTGTGAAGGTTGTTTTTATATGGTCTCTATTTCTAAAAGGCCTCTGTTTTCTATCTAGGCTTCTATATTACCTAGTCCTTAACTTAAATAAAAAAAAATTCTATCAAATGTAAATTCAATAATTAACTTTGTTATTTGGAGTATTGTGTTCTAGTTGTTATTGGAGTATTGTGTTATAGTTGTTATTTGAGTATTGTGTTCTAGTTGTTATTGGAGTATTGTGTTATATTGTGTATAAAGGTCATTCTTTGAGCATTATTTTCATTAGTATAGGGCAGCGGTCGGCAAACTTTTCAGCCAAAGAGCCAAATATGAACATTGCTACAATTAAAAAAAAAATTGGGAGCCAAATCTGCTTGTTTAGTAAACTTTATTTACACTAAACTTTATTACACTAAATAAGTTGTATATTAAATAAAACTAAATGCCAGAGCCACACTTAAGGAGCAAAAGAGCCACATGCGGCTCCAGAGCCGCACTTTGCCGACCACTGGTATTGGGGACTTAAACAGAATTTATTGCACTAATTTAAAAAGTTTATATTTACTGTTCTTGGCATCTTAAAAATGAATGAAAAAGCTAGTTAGATTTTTTATTTTTATTCTCAGAAATAAAGTATTTTTAGGGGAATAATATTTGCCTTGGTAGACCAGATTTTTTAACATGTGTCGTGAATGAGTTGACTAAAATAAAATGAGGATTACTAGTAAAAATACATTATTTGTAAGAATTTTGTCTTATTCAAATGGTAATTTTTTATTTCACTGTGGAATAATTTTATAAATTTTGCAGGAGAAAATGGCAAGCCTGTTTCTCTATCTCTGGGGGAGGGAGCTAAAGCAGAAGACACTATTCAAGGATTCGGTTTTAATATGATTGCAAGTGACAAAGTATCAATGAATCGATCTGTTCCAGATACAAGACTAAAAGAGTAAACTATTACATTAATTTTACATATTTAAACCTGTATCTTTAAATTCATTCTTCATTAAAAAATACTCTCATAAGCCAGTTAGTCACATTTCATTCTTTGCTGAAAAACATAACTGTGCAATTCTTCTTTACTTTATAAGATGTAAACATTGGCACTATTCAAACAAGCAGCCTAAGGCCAGTGTTGTAATAGTGTTTCATAATGAAGGTTTTACAACTCTAGTCAGAACTATACACAGTGTCATAAACACCTCACCAGCTCAGTTTTTAAAAGAAATTGTACTAGTTGATGACTTCAGTGATAAATGTAAGATACTCATTTTACTTTGATTGGTTTATTTGTATAAATTTACACTGTATTATGTTTACATATTATTTAAACCTTCCATTGAATATAATTTAAAACAAGTATTACGGGTGCAAAAATCTAACAATATTTACATTTACACCTCAACTCACTGAGATAGATAAATGGCCAATACATTAAGGAGGTTAAACTTAGGTGATTTATGAATAACAGTATTATTTATTGAAAGAGACATACTAGTTAATGTACTACTTTTTGACCCAGGTGTCAGCTCCTTCTGTAGTTTCCTCTGTGAAAACATATATAAAAAAGAAATGTTATTGTCAATATTCCTGAATATTATAATACATTTTCTGAAACAGATTTTAAAAAGAATATCCTAGAGGCCATAGTATATCAAAAAGAAAAGGCACTATTTAATAGAAAATTGCTCATTTTATGTTTGACAACCAAGCATTCCAGTTATTTTTTTCTTAAATCTATCGATATACATTCTGCTATTTTTATTTTTTTGTCAGCCCCCTGTTGACTATCATATTACATTTTCTATAGACTCATATTTACAGCAATAATTTTTTTTTATAAATGTACTTGTGTGTGTATCTGTAATGTATGTATGTGTATTAATTTATAAAACTTATTTATGAAAAAGTGGACATTAGAGCTGGAGGCTTAATCTGCAAATGTAATTAATTTAAATTTTGGAGTATTTTTATCTGAATGAAATTTAGAGATTTTGATTTTTTTATATTAATATTTTCTTTGAATTTTAAAAATATTCTAGCACACTTAAAAGAACCCCTCAATGACTATATTACAAAAGAGTTTAAAGATGTAGTGAAATTGTTTCGAAATAACCAGCGAGAAGGTTTAATTAGAGCAAGAACAAGGGGTGCTGAACTTGCTACAGGAGAAGTCATCATCTTTCTAGATGCCCATTGTGAATGTAACAGAAACTGGTTAGTGCCTTTACTTGACAGAATTCGACAGAACAGGTCAGTTTCACCACTTGGATGAAAACTAGTTCACTGTAAAAAGCCAAAAAAATGCAAAATTTAACATCTAAAATGTTTTAGATTCTTATACCTTTAGCATACTTGAAGATTTATATAATATTCATTAAGAAAAACTCACATTTCTGTATTTATTGTCTCTATATTAATGTAATTATTGCCTCTGATATTTTTAGAACTGTATTGGCTGTTCCTATAATTGATGATATATGGAGAAACTCATCACAGAGGAATATTTGAATGGGGTTTTTTTTATAAGGAAGCTGCTGTGCCAGAGCAGGAATTAAAGAAAAGAAAATTCAACAGTGAACCTTACTTGTGAGTTTTGCTTATATAATGTACATACATTAAAGCATTAAAAAACAGGAAAAGAGATTTATAGAATAATATTTTTCTGTTGCTTATACATTATTTTTTTTACCTGCGGTAGGTAATAACTCATAGATTTAGTAATACTTAAAATAATTGTTATAATTAAAGAAAAGTTCCCTTAGCCCTAACGGGCCATCGGGCAGATGAAGTGTAGAATTCATCTGTTTCTATAACATCGGCATATGAATGGATTGTGTGGTTAGTACAACGTCCAGTCGCCTTTACTTCCCAACTTAAATTAAGTCAGGTACCCATTCAAAGCTGGGTGGACTTGTGGGACGATTGTGCACCAAATGTCACCTGGAAAAATTCCATGGGCCTCAAAGAGGATCGAACCCAGGACTCTCAGGTCAACAGTCAAGTATCTACACCACTCGGCCATCAGTCCCACTTTGTGTATTAGAGAAAAAAGTCTAATATTGTGAAACGGGCTCTGGTTCATAATAGCAACTGTTAAAACAGCAACTGTCAGTTGAGCGACTACACAATAGCGATTGTTTTAAAAGAGCAATTGTATTAAAAGCAATATATCTATCAGACAACTGGCAACAGCTGAAAACAAACAACTAATCTTTGCGACATCTCGCTAAAAAAATTCAAGACAAAAGAAATTAAAAATTAGCAACCTACAAAGTCACATGATTTAAAAAAGTTGATTTAAAGCAGTATAGAAATAGAATAAAGACTGTACAAGAAAACCTTCATGGCTTATCATGTCACTCCCTTTTCTTGATTTTATAAACTCCATTGTAGGCCACGGTAAGTTTTCAAAACTAAAAACTCTCAACTCCGTTGTCTCAACCCTGTCTCGACTCTTATCTCTTAACTCGTCATCTCTTAACAAATATGATCCAATCCGGCTGTATTTATACCTCTAACGTCCGCACCTTAATTACTCTACTTACGTCACAGTCTACTTCCGTATTGTCCTTTCTGTTCTAATCTCTCTAAGGAGTGTCACCTGATTGACATAGTTTAACTATCTTAGAGTGCCCCCCCCCCTTCCCCCCCCCCCCCAGTCTACTTCTAGAGTACCTTGGCTGTTTTACAAGTCTATTGATTTCTCCCCACCTACTCTTAAGTCATCTATTTGACCATTACTCGTCTTAATCCTAATTGCTACACATCTTTTATATCACAACATAGGGAATAGACTTTGGTCTCTGATTCCAACCCTATCTCGACTTTGGTCTCTGAGTTCAACCCTATCTCCTAACAGTGAGTATATCTAATTCTGAAGTTAACAGTAAAGTCGCTATTATAACGAACAGTGACAATACGGTCGCTCTTTTGATAGTTGCTAACCTGCCTGAACACCGGTGAAACAATGGTTGGACTCCAATATTAAATCTCGTCTTTTTTCGTCTAAATTGTTGTTCATAAGCCATATTGTTTGTGACCTGAGGCATTCGTAACTGTATGTTTCACCGTATAAGAAACTATAAACAAAATTTAAATCTACTTTCAAAAAGAAGAGTTAAAATTGGGGGCAATAGCTCGTGGAATACTACATTCTCAAACTAATTACATGTATTTACTTGGCAAAATCATTATGTAAGTCAGTCCTGCCATTTTAAAGTATTTATTATTTAGAGACAGAAAATATTAAAATGACTAAATTCAGTAGAGCATTTTACTTTCCACATCAGATAATAGGGTAGAATGTTACATTTGCAAATATTTCATTAAAACTAAGTATAGACAATTATAAATAAAATAAACTAGACTGTCATCCATTATCTGAATTTTGAGCTTTTTTGTTGTGAGAAATTCTCTTCACTAGGCGATGCAAATGTTTCCCATTTATAAAGTTAAAGTTTGCTCTGAAACATTCCATAATATATAATTACCTTTATGAGACATGTTTTATTTCATAAATGTTATGATTTATTTCAGTTGACTTTGTTGTTGTTTTTTTACATTCAAAGTTCTCCTACTCATGCTGGAGGACTTTTTGCAATAGAGAGAACATTTTTTTTTGAACTTGGAGGATATGATCCAGGTTTACGAATATGGGGTGGAGAAAATTATGAATTGTCTTTTAAAGTAAGTGATCTTTTTTATTTTATTATGTGTGTAATATATTATGCTAAAATACAGTTGAAGTATTTATAATGCATGTATCAGTTGGTTATACCAAATATCAATGTTAATAAAACATTACAATGATTGTCTATTTAGAAATTCTGAAATAATTTTGTTTAAAATTTTAATTTAAAAAGTTTTAATTGCTATCAGTTGGTTTTGTAACTCTGAATGCTTATTTATTCTTATAGTCTAGTTCACTATATTGCATAAATAATTGTATAAATCAGCCAATCTAAATAGTTTTAATTACTTATAAATTATTAGTTTATCATGAAATCTTCAACAATGCAGTCTTTTTTTTTAGCATTTCTATGGTATTAAAATCTTTTACACACACACAAAAGTAATGCAAGAACCATTTCAAAATTTCTTTGATTTTTTTTCTAGCACTTAATTTACCTAATAATCATTAATCAAATGGTTGTCTTGTAAAAATCAGAGTTCTGTTTTCTTGGAAATTTATTGGCAGTGCCTAATTAAAGTTAAATTTTTTAAATCAGATTTTCATTTGAATTGATTGAGTTAAAATTTTTCCTTTAAATGGTAGATATTGAAATATTCTAATATTGACCCTAACAAGAATTGAATTGATTAGATTCTGTTGTTTTTTATTGAATCTAATCAATTCAATTCTTGTTAGGGTCAATATTTTAAATCATGATCGTACAAACTTTTTAAAAAAATTAGTAACAATAAAGAAAAAATGCACTTGTTCAATGTGTCCAACTAATGATTTTAAATTTTGAATGTATCAGACATTTCTATATTTTCTGAATACCCAGATTCAATGCTTCATTTGCAAATGGATTTAGCCATACTGTCTTGAGTCAAGACCAAACAAATTGTTTAAAGTTATTATTCTGTTCTAAAATCATTATAATTTTTGATTAAATCAAATAAAAACTGTTTGACAAGCAGAATTAATTTCTTTTCCTACATGAATATTTCTGTGATCCTTGATTTAATCATTTTCATCAATTATAAATCTATTTGATATCATTTCACCCTTCACATCCTATAAAAACAAAATTAACCTTGCATAATGCTTCATTCATGCCACTCATAAGTATCAATTCTATCATGCATTCAAATGTATCACATAAATAATAAATGACTTCAAGATGCTACATATTTCATACTGGTTCTGGTCTAGTAAACACTTTCTGGCTTTGTGTTGGAACTCACTTGCATGCTAGGAGTAAACTCCCAGAAAGCCATCATACAGAAATATTTAGGTTCCTAGCCCATTTCATCACTAAGCAATTTATAAAACATAATCACATTTGATGCTCTTATTTCTTTGAACTTTGTCATTTCAATGTTCCCTGTTTTTAAAATGTCTTTTGTAAAACTTTCATTCCAATAATTGGGTCAAAATAATAGATTTCTACATTTTACCACTAATCCTTGCCCTTCAGTCCAAACACTAACTTTATATCACAGAGCTTGTAGTCATTTTTACTTTCAGCCCGCGGTACTTTGTCAACTTTCTTTACAGCGATTTTCTGAAGTTATAGTGGAACGAATTTCAAGCCAGCTTGTTTACTTTATTTTTCAATTATAGTATATTGTTTTTCTGATGTGCTTTTAATCTAGAGAAATGGTAATGGTCACTGACATAATTTGCTTTCTATCAGGCTGTAACAGATAACTTCATTAACGCCTGATTATCTCAAAGTATTGTTTATTGTGGATGATAGAGATAGATTTTAAGCCGGATGTGCACTTGAGGGGTGTCCAGCCTAACCTTAATTTTACACTTGTAACTTAATCACCCTTGTCTTTATGTTATGTCTGCACCCTGGGCACCACAAGACTTTAACTGGATTCTGGTAACTGGCATACATATTTATGTTATGTCTGCACCCTGGGCACCACAAGACTTTAACTGGATTCTGGTAACTGGCATACATATTTATGTTATGTCTGCACCCTGGGCACCACAAGACTTTACTGGATTCTGGTAACTGGCATACATATTTATGTTATGTCTGCACCCTGGGCACCACAAGACTTTAACTGGATTCTGGTAACTGGCATACATATTTATGTTATGTCTGCACCCTGGGCACCACAAGACTTTACTGGATTCTGGTAACTGGCATACATATTTATGTTATGTCTGCACCCTGTGCACCACAAGACTTTAACTGGATTCTGGTAACTGGCATACATATTTATGTTATGTCTGCACCATGGGCACCACAAGACTTTAACTGGATTCTGGTAACTGGCATACATATGTGAGGAATAAATGTGAAATTTATAATGATCTATTAATTTACAGGAATATATTTACTCCTAACTTATGTATATTTCAATCTATTTACAGTTTATAATCTGTATATTTAACTTATGGGTTACACAAGTATTTTTCCATCTCATTTCCACACAAGTATTTTTCCATCTCATTTCCACACAAGTATTTTTCCATCTCATTTCCACACAAGTATTTTTCCATCTCATTTCCACGCAAGTATTTTTCCATCTCATTTCCACGCAAGTATTTTTCCATCTCATGTCCACACAAGTATTCTTCCTTCTGGGAACGAGGCATGAGTGTTGCTGGTCATAGCCATATTTATAGAAAATGCTATATAATAGTACTGTGTTTATTGAATATAGTTAGCATAATCATTCATAATAAAATGACAGGTTTAAATATATACACGTGTAACTTTCATTTATATTTAAATCATGAATGTTGTTTGTCTAATAATTTATACAAATATATAAATCTATGATCGTTTGGGCTTTGTATATGGCTATAAAAACATCAATAAATTTTTCTCTAAGGCTGGCAACACTCACGCCTCATCCCTGCTTCCATCTCATGTCCACACAAATAATCTTCTATTTCATGTCCGTTTGACTTTTTTTTTTCTTTATGAAGTCTACTTTTCAGTTGTATGTATTTATACTATGAATATAAAGTCATGTGAAAGATTTTTCTCCTTGGCTTTGTGTTTCTTTAGGTGTGGCTTTGTGGGGGCTCAATAGAATGGGTGCCTTGCTCTAGAGTTGGTCATATTTACAGAAATCATATGCCTTATAGTTTAGGCACGGATGTAGATCCTAAAATGATGCCAATATACATTGTAAGTTCTTGTCAACAGTTCCTTTTGTTTATATTGATTTTTCTTTGTTAAGAGATTTAAAAGAATAAAATGTATCTTTGATAGTAAATGAATTAAAAATATTGTATCTCAACCTTTAGATTTCCTTTTGATACAACTAATATAATGAATGTATAATGTGAGAAAATTACACAAAATAAATTAATATGACTTGTTTGAATTTAAGTTTAAAAACAAATAATCAAAATGTTTCCTGACAGTTATAACCATCAGCTTTTATTTTTTCTTTTGTATTTAAATATAACCTTTTAAAACCATTATTATAAAAATATTTGTATGATGAGTCTTATTGGTAAATATTTGAATCTTTACCAGTATGTTCACTGGAAATATGTATGACACATACAAAGAAAACTAATTAAACAACTAATGTATCATGTTGTATATGTGCTTTTGCCCATTAGTATGCATTGGAGCAAACTTTAAGAACATTTATATCCATTTATTTTTCTTGATATAAAACTCTTTTGTTATAAGTTTATTAAAAAAAGTTAAGTTCCTTTTGCCCTATATGGCCATCAGGGAAGATGAAGTGTAGAATTCATCTGTTTCTATAACCTCTGCATACATAAGGGTTGTGTGGACTTGGGATACTTAACCTACTTTTACCAGGACCTGGAAAAATTCCCTTGGTTCTCACCAAGGATCAAACCCTGGACTCGAAGGCTCCACACCCCTCTGCCATCTGTCCTCATAAGTTTGTTAAAGTATTGTACCTTAATTTTGTTTTATTGATAATGCAACCCAGAATTTTTAAATATTAAATACAAAATGCTCTTTCAAATTATTTTGTACGGTTTGTAGAATTATATGAGAGTTGTAGAAGTTTGGATGGAAGATGAATTCAAGGAATATTTTTATACTCGTGAGCCAAGTTTCAGGGGCTATCCATTTGGAGATATTACAAAGCAGATAGCATTCAAAGAACAACACCATTGTAAAAGTTTCAAATGGTTCATGGAGAATGTTGCTTATGATGTGTATGAACATTATCCAGCACCCCCACCTAACAAAGCTTGGGGTGAGGTAAGTACTCATTTATATTGAAATATGTCATTTACATACAAGTTTTCTTTAACATGCCATACTTTTTTCCCAAATAATTTCCCAAAAGTATATATGAAATATCTTGATGATATGACATTGGCATGTCCACACTTCAATATATATAACATGTTTTCACAAATCATAAGAAAATTTAGCTTGTGGAATAGGCAGCAGAAAAGGCAATAAAACAGACATTGAACAGGCAGAAGAAGAAACATAAAACAAGCGGTAGAACAGACATGATGTGACACAACAGGCAGTAGAAGTAGAATGTATATGGAGTGGGCAATAGAACATGCAGTGGAACATGCATAATAACAGGCAGTATTTGAATAATTTGTTGCACAAATTGACCAAAGTATTCTAGAAAATGATTGGGGGAAAAAAAAGCAACAATGGATAAGAGAGCATAACTTTAACAGAATGTAACCCCTTGTTTTGTATTGATACTTTTAACCTTCACATAGTTTCTATGAATAGCACTAAGTCCGTGGGGCTAATAACATTTTAAAAATACTTCATTTTTGTATATAACTGAACCAGTTTTCTTTTTTTTGCCCAATTTAAAAACAAAGTCCTTATTTTTTTCCTTAAGCTGTACTAGGCTGTATCTTCATTAACTATTGATCATTCAAATTTTTGTTTAAATAGTTAAAGTTGTTTCAGATGCCTTTCTTTTATAGGAGACATATGTCATAGTTCAACGTCTTTATTAAGACTACATGTTTAGCACAACAGTTTGTGGCTGGGGGCCACATTGAGATGGTTGTTGTGGGTAGAGGGGTATCATCCAGATAGATGTATAATCATATTTGTTGGTTAACATTACACTTCAATTAATTCAACGTATGAATTGTTTAATATCTAATAAATAGAACAAAAACAACAGCAGTACAAGGAATGTTTTTTTTTATAACTTTACCCTTACTACAGGTTCTATAACATTGCAGATTCACTGGAATGGCAAAACATCCCTGTCAAGTGTTCTGCTTTCAACCTGTTCTCAATGATTTTAATCCTTCATACATTTTTCCAGTGAATGTTCTGGCCCCATCCTTTGTAATGCTTGCCATTTTATGACAAGTATTGACAGGCCACTTTTCTCTATACAATCCATAACACACCCAACAAGTATTGACAGGCCACTTTTCTCTATACAATCCATAACACACCCAACAAGTATTGACAGGCCACTTTTCTCTATACAATCCATAACACACCCAACAAGTATTGACATGCCACTTTTCTCTATACAATCCATAACACACCCAAATAAGACCTGACCAGCTTTGGTTTTTATCATCAATTCCAAATTAAGAAATTCCTCAGTGATGACAACATTTTCATCTATTCCTGGGATAAATATAAGTAATATTGAAATGCATCCAGTGCCAAAGTATACCTAATAAAATATTTATGTTTAGAGTATTATTTAGTTTTGTTCACAGGCACATTCAGACTGGGCCTTGATATCTCTCTTCACTTCTACACAACCCGCAGTAGAGAGCTGTGATGTTCATTTATCCTGTCACTAAAAATGTTCGAGTATTTATAAAACTCAATACACAAGCTAGTCATCTATGATTATTCTTTCTAAAATAGCTCCTGTCAAGCAACATTCTTAACTAATAGATACACCTTTGAAATGTATAAGAGAGCAAACGCCAATCAAATCTAAATCGTTTTTTCAAACTTCCTTATATCTTAAAGTTGGCCATTTTCTCTTTCATATAAGTTATCATACCCTCCACCACAGTAAGACTTTACACACTATTGTGATGTTAAAACAATAATTGTAAGCCTTATCTTAGTATATTAAGGTTATCACATGCAATCCTATTTATTCTCTACATTTCTTACGCACCTTTTTTGTGTATCAACTATCATCCATTGGCATAGGGTCCACGAATCTTAAGGGGCAGAGGAAAGTATAAGAAAATAATATTTCACATATAAAAGTATTGTAATTACCATTTAGAATGGTGTCCTTAGTCTTATAGATGCAAAAGTGCCTGAGCACACGACAATCATAAGACTAACCAGCCCATTGGATTTAAAACTCCAGCAAGTCTCATCTTCTTCTCCCCCCAACCGCAAAATTTATTGGTCTATATGGATGATTTTAAAACAACTGATGAAATTCAACTGTTGCTATATCACTCAAAGGCCCCACAATTGAAGCACTTCTAACTCAGTATTTATTACATAGGTCAGTTTACTTGACACTGTGCCAGTCTTCTTTCCCCCTTCCTTCTCTAAACTTATTCCCAAATGATTCTGCAGGTCACAACCCCCCCCCCCCCAGTGTTATACAATTAGTATATAAAATCATTTATATTTAAATATAAATCATCAAAATAACTACTTGAATACATACATTTTTTTAATTTATTTTTGCTTTTTTTTTTTAATTGTGAAGTAAATTAATAATCCTTTCCTTGAGATTTTGTTGCTTTAAAAACCTGCGCTTTGACTATTGATTTAATGGAAAGTATCACTGGAACAGGAACGAGCATACAGCATATATTGGCTGATTTTGAAAACCGATTGGATGACTTTTTATGTAGCTTTTACACATTCTGTTAGCTTAATACTCTGTGTGACAGATAAAATCAAAATTTGTAGCTGAATTGTCATTACACTGAAATAATACACTTTTCGATGTAGTTTAGTAGGGTTTTTTTTCTCTTCTAAAGCAATATAAATCAAATTGAAATCATTTATAAACATTTTATAGTGTAAATAAAGCATAAATGAATAGAGGATAAATAAAAGATATATCTAATGGTAATGATGGTTATAATTTATGATGAAATATAAGACTGTTTAATTCTCTTTTTTTAAATGGCAATACAAACTTCTTACAGATTCGATTTAAAGATTCAAAGTCAAATCTTTGTTGGGATTCTGGGCCAATGCAGGAAGATAACTCCAAGGTTTCCCTGAAATACTGTCATGGATCAGGACATTCTCAGGTGAGTTTTAAAAAAATCAATTCCATTCTTTTACACTTGTAACCATAATTAAGATCACTGAGTACTAAAAGATGCACCACCCCTTATTGATAGAATAAAACTATAAATGGTACATATATAAAGTTTCTTTCATCAGGCTGACTTACTCCATACACCCATATATCTCTCTATAAATGCTAGTATCTATTAAATACTGTTTTAATAGTCATATTTTATCATGTGATTTTGTGTCATATTTTATCATGTGATTTTGTGTCATATTTTATCATGTGATTGTGTCATATTTTATCATGTGATTCTGGATGTAAAATATTTAACATTGCAGTAAACATAAACATTTGTGTAATTGTTTTTTTTCTTGAGCTTGAAAAAAAATGTAAATTATATAGTGTACTTAATCTTTTCTTCTTTGATAAAACAGGATGCATCAGTAACATGACATTTATTTTAATACTTGTTAATCCCAACACAAGTGATAGAAACTACATAATTTAATTATTTTCTTCACAATTAAGCTGGTACTTTAAATCATTTCAAGTGCAGTTTGGTTTAATTTGGAGGAACATTTTTGTTTCAGCAATACCGCCTGAATGTTCAAGGGCAAATAGGTATTGGGGAACGTTGCATAGAAGTAAAAAATGGCAGAAATCTAATGTTTACATATTGTCTTCCTAAACCAGTCGGTCCATGGGAGTGGGATCAGGTAAGTAGATTTTTTTCTCTAAAAAAAATTAAGAACTAATGTTGCTTTTTTGGATTAGTAAAATATTAGTAGAAATTTACTAGAACTGTAATTGATATTAATTTGAATCATTTATAATCTTTTTGTAGTGCAATTTTAAATGTCTAATGATAATAAAATTTATAAAAAGAAGTATATCATTAACTTTCTGGAAAATTTTTAAACATTAAAAAATATTGGTATCTTGTGGTCTGGTACTAGAGATAATACATGTATGAAGAGCTCTTCACATAGGTTTACATACTTTTGCCATACCAAGTTTGTTACCAATTGGAAAATATATAATTACTTAATTTTGTTTGTCAGCTGTTTTGAAAAAGAATTTTGCAAACATTTAAATGTTAGAATGCTATGACCTTTTATGCTCAAATTTAAACAGCTTGGAAAAAGTTATTTTTCTTTTAACTCATTGATCCAATGACAGAAGTTATGAAATCAGCCTTTATAAAAAATATTGTTATACTAGCTAGCTGTACCCTGCAAAACCTTGGCAAAATGTGTGTACATATTAATTTTAAAAATAGTTCACTTTGAGATTATCATAAACAGCGCTATGTAACCATAGGAGTCTATTTATTCTATGTCATGAACAAAGTTGAGAAACTTATTACGTAAATTTATGTGTGTGTGATGTTTTTTTCTTTCAATTACCTAAAATTTAGCCTAAAGGATAAAATTAAAAAAAAAAAAGTTATTTTAAATTTTTTTTCATAGGATTCAATCCCAGTTGGTACATGTATTTAATCTATTTAACCATTCCACCACCGAGCCAGACCATTTCATATTCTTTGCAGTAATATGAATAGCTGATTGATTACTTTGATGGAAAAGTTTAGACCTAGTCTGACATATAAAATTATTTTATTTTTAAAGCAGTATTTACAGTTAAAAAATAATATAATAATTAAGCATTGTATTTATATTTCACAAATTTCTGCAAATTATATAATGTTTTCAATTAGATCCACTTTTTAAACCAATTTTATTAATAATAGCAATAAAATATGTTATGAGTTAAAATAAGCTCTGCAATTGTTAGTTTTGGAGATTTTTAAATATTACACTAATATTATAGTCAATCAAGTTTATAAATATAGACCTTTTTTTAATGCTATTATTGAAATGAATAACTTTTTTATATGGCAGAATAATATTTCAATCATATCTGTAAATTTAATAAGTATTTATGTTTTTTGTTTACGCTTGAAGTTTAAGGTCAAAGCACACAAATTTGTGAATATATCATACATAATTGGTATATGCAATATTTAAAATGAAATGTACAATGTGTTGTCTAATTTTTATAAAAAAAAGTGATGCTTGAAAAATAACAAAATATTTACTTTGAATAAACAGTTTGAGTTAGCTAAATTAACAATTTTTTTTTTGTATTTCTTAGAACTGATAATTATTTGAGTTGTAAATAAACAAATGATCTGTCTTTTAGGAAAGTGGACTTATTCGTCACAAAGTACTAAAGAAATGTGTAGCTGCAGACAACAGCAATCAACTCCAGTTAAAGTCATGTGATAATGGTGACCCTTTCTTCAAATGGAACATAAGAGAAGTTTACCCCTGGAAAAAGAAGAGTTAAGACCTTCAACAGGATTGACAGGAATAAACTGCAACTATTATCTCTTTCAAGAAAAATGATCTGAATGAAGACAATCAAATGTTGAATTGATCCTGCATTTTCATCAATTGTTTTATTTAACTGTCTTTCATTTGTTCTATTCATGGTGATGGGTGCTTTTATTATATAGTTATTTAAAAAAAAGTATTCAATATTTCAGCTTATTACAATTTACATTAAAAAGTCAGGGTCATATTTAAAATGAAAATTTTGTCAGCTTTTTATTTGTTATTGATGTGTTAATCAAATGACCATAGAATTTCAAAAGTAATATCTGTGGAAATGCACTGTTATTTATTAAATAATACATCCATAATGTGTCGATCAGATTTATCATTTAAGGCTTCTCAGTTATTGATTAATTATTATCTAGGCATATTTGGATTATTATAACAGTCACTGTAAGGGCGAATGGCTATCTTTAACTCCTGTGAACCACTTATGGAATTATTGTTATTGTGACCTTCTTACTTCCCCATCTGAGTGTGCAGACTAATGGCATGTCAGCCCTTCTTGTGGTGCCATAACAGAAATACTGACATTCAGTCAGCCCTTCTTGTGGTGCCATAACAGAAATACTGACATTCAGTCAGCCCTTCTTGTGGTGCCATAACAGAAATACTGACATTCAGTCAGCCCTTCTTGTGGTGCCATAACAGAAATACTGACATTCAGTTAGCCCTTCTTGTGGTGCCATAACAGAAATACTGACCATTCAGTCAGCCCTTCTTGTGGTGCCATAACAGAAATACTGACATTCAGTCAGCCCTTCTTGTGGTGCCATAACAGAAATACTGACATTCAGTCAGCCCTTCTTGTGGTGCCATAACAGAAATACTGACATTCAGTCAGCCCTTCTTGTGGTGCCATAACGGAAATACTGACATTCAGTCAGCCCTTCTTGTGGTGCCATAACGGAAATACTGACATTCAGTCAGCCCTTCTTGTGGTGCCATAACGGAAATACTGACATTCAGTCAGCCCTTCTTGTGGTGCCATAACGGAAATACTGACATTCAGTCAGCCCCTTCTTGTGGTGCCATAACGGAAATACTGACATTCAGTCAGCCCTTCTTGTGGTGCCATAGCGGGCATACTGACATTCAGTCAGCCCTTCTTGTGGTGCCATAACGGAAATACTGACATTCAGTCAGCCCTTCTTGTGGTGCCATAGCGGAAATACTTGACATTCAGTCCAGCCCTTCTTGTGGTGCCATAACGGAAATACTGACATTCAGTCAGCCCTTCTTGTGGTGCCATAACGGAAATACTGACATTCAGTCAGCCCTTCTTGTGGTGCCATAACGGAAATACTGACATTCAGTCAGCCCTTCTTGTGGTGCCATAACAGAAATACTGACATTCAGTCAAATATTAAGTAGTTTTCACAATATCACACTTTAAAAAAAATATATAACACCATAAGCAGTGCGCTGGGCCAAAAGGCGAAATCATTTTTGACTCTATGCTGAGTGCCTTTTTGCAGGGCCTAAAACAAACATTTAGTTTGTCTTCTGTTAAGTGACAAAAAGAAATCTCAAAGTATGGGAGCCCATTCAGAATGGTGGCTTAAAGCTGTTGCCACACATTAAGCTGCTACTGGCATTTACATTTTTTAAAAAACAACCTATATTTGAATGATAAATCTGTTTGTATATTTAAAAAAAAAAACATGCAAAAAAAAAAGCTTTTAAAAGTGTTGCAAAAATAATACCTGATTCTTTTGCTAAACAGAGAAATCTTATAGCCTAAATAGCATAAATATGGCATGATCGCAAAGGGAATGGACTTAAAAGAAACAAATAACAAGCAGGATGTTCGAATTCAAAGCATGTTCATAATCTAAGGCATTTTAATATATTAAGTTCGGCTTACAAGGTGTTCATACTTCGAAAAGGGTACTATATTTTTTTAGCTTCCTTACTGGAAGAGCGGTCTAGAGCGCTTGACTGTCGACGTGAGAGTCCCAGATTCGATCCTCAGTAAGAACCAATGGATTTTTTCCATGTTAAATTTGGAGTAAATTCCACCCAGCTTTAATTGGGTACTTGACATGAGTTAGGGAAGTAAAGACAGCTGGGCGTTGTGCTAACCACACAATCCCGTCATATACTGTGGTTACAAAACAGATTAATTCTACACTTAACTGTTAAAAGGGAACTTTTTACTGGATGACACAAAATCATATTAATATGCAAAGTCATTCTTATGATTAGACAAATAAGGGCTCCTATAATCCTAACAAAATCTCTTCACCCCAATAACCTTTAAGTCTCTGCCTTGGACCCCATTAATCCTAAGTTTAGGTCTGTTATTCTTGTCAGGGGCGCCGAAAGCCAACGCGGGCCCCTGGACAGGACATCATTACGGGCCCCTTGTCAAAATACAGTCAATTCCGGATATATTCATACAAAGAGTATATACAAAAAGTTTTAAACTAAAATTATTTTACTTTGCCCCCCGTTAATGCACTATCGCCGATAAAGCTACACAAGTTTTTCATGACAATGTAATTTTGTGGAACTGACTTTTACGACATGCAGAGAGAAAGCTACAACAAAACTTTGCGGGCTTTTCTTCTTGCAAACACTTCAATTATATTGTTGTAGTCAATCGTTCTTACAAGTCAACCTTCCACTGTCAGCATTCCAAGGCTAGTTAGGCGTTCTTGACACATTGTCGATCTCAGAACATTTTTAACTCGGACCAGTGTGCTGAAAGATCGTTCTGCTTGAGCAACGGTAACCGGAAGTGTGCAGAAGATACATAGCATGATGACTACGTTTGGAAACAGTATATCGATTTTCAAATTGTGTAAACGGTTCAGCAAGTCAAATGACGACAAACTTTTCTGCCCGAGGTTTGCAACGTGTATTGTTTTCAGATGCTCCAACTCATTCAACAGATCGGCGCTAACATCAACAACATATTTATCCGCCAGGTTCTTGGCTGCGATGAGGACGTCTTCTGTATTCATATCATGATATTTCACAGATCGCCGAACGATTCGTCAAAATTCTTCGCCGCTTCGCATCGTGTTGTTAAATTCGCAATCACGCAGTCAATCACAACGGAGAAAACGGGACGTTTGAAGTATTCGTGTCGATCCTGCTGATCATCATTGTCGTCGAGAATTGTTCTGTCTGGCCATTGTCTTCTTCGTTTGCGTTTTGTCTCTGCCAAACAAAGGGACTGTTCAACACCGCAGCTCTCAGCGACAAGTTTGCTCTCAGACAAAATCTCATCCCACTTGGATCGAAGCATTTTAAGTCGCCATTGAGGTCACGAATATTAGCAACTTCGACATCAAGAGTTGCTTCTCTTGCCTGCAGCAGCAAATTTCTAAAATTGATGGCTTTTAAAATTTTTCGACCACAGCGATGCCATCAGAATTGATTCGAACGAAGACAGGTATGAAATCATGCCGGGGCTACATCAGAGCGAGTCTCTGGTGTCCGATTCAGTTCCTGCACTTTAGTAAGCGCCGTCATAATACCTGGCAAATGCGCTGCAAAAGGCTCAACACTATCGACACGAGCTGACCAGCGCGTTTCTGACGGATTGTGAAGAGAGCATCCGATGCCACGGTCAAAATTTCCCATCTATGCGGACTGCATCTGAAGAGATTGTACAAGTTCTAGACTACTGCGAAGAATCTTATCACTTGCGCACAGCACTCGGCCGAATGCACGCCACACAGGTTGAGCGCCTTTGTACGAACCACTCATATTGCTTCCATTGTCAGATCCTTGGCCGCGACAGTTCGTAAGCGGTATGCTATGTTTTTTCAACGTGTCAATAATTAGCTGAGCTATATCTTCTCCCGTATTCGTGTTGCAGTCCACAAATACAAGGAATCTCTCATGTAGTTCGAAGATATCCAAGTCAGTGTTTAGATGTATGTACCGCAAAATGATAACGGTCTGCTCAACATGAGCAGAATCCGGTGTTGCGTCCACATTAATTGAGTAGTGTTTCGCTGATTCAACTTCATGCAGTATAGCATCGAATACTTTTTGCGCACAGCAGTGAATAAATTCGTTCTGACTGTCAGCGGACAAATAATGAACCTGCAAGCGTTCGTGTGCTGTCTGTGACTCTTTCACTTTTGCTAGATGGTTGCCAATAACTGAGTCGTAACGACCAATCAATTCCAAAATGCCAAGAAAATTGCCATTCCAAGGATCACCAACAGGTTGACTCTTTCCACGGAAAGCCAATCCTCTTTCGCCTAAGAACAATGTCACATCCAGTATTCGATGCAATATTTGTTTCCACATGTCCATGTTACTTTTGATGTTCTCCAGCAAAAGCGCATCAATAGTTGAACCTTCAGTCAATGACTTCTGCAGCTGCCGCCATTGCATATAGCATTGCTTGTGGCTGCTGCTGCGCTCAGTCACAGAACTCGATCGCGCTTAAAAAAGGACTCTAGAAGGTATAGAATAAGAGCATTTCAATAACTATAGTTGGATAAAGTTAATTCAAATAATTAAAGATAATTATAGTTAGTTATGAATAGATTTCCATAGAAATATTATGAAATTCTATTGATAACTCTATGGCTTTTTCCACCGGGAGGAAACGAGGAGGTTTATCGATTGAGCGAATTCTGGATTGTGAATGGATTGAGAGCAAAATGTGCGCGTACAGGTTTCACCCGAGCTAATCTCGGTGGAAAAAAAGCCACAGAGTTATCAATAGAATTTCACAATATTTCTGTGGAAATTTATTCATAACTCTATGACTTTTTTCCACCGGTACCGCTTCATCTTCATTCTATGACTAATTCTATGATGGCATACATCATACTCAGATTTCAAGTATGTCTAAAAATAGCTATACACCAATTCACACTCGGATTGGTTTATGAGATCTAACGAATCTCAGCAGTCGACTGAATTTTTAAGTTTCGTTCGGATTGGATGCTATCGGCTGTCATCGACGTACCCTCAATAAACAATGAGTCGTGAAAAAATTGGCATGGTCGGAGCGGCCGGGCCCCCTTACAGATGCGGGCCCCCTGGCAATGACCCCCTGACCCCCCTCTCGGCGTGCCTGATTGTTGTCAAGGTAAATTTTAATATTTTATCGAGCTTTCTAGGGCCCACGGACTTTTCAAGGGCCTACGAAAGTCAGAACATAAAGTGAAAAAAAGTTCAGAAAGCCAGTAAAATTTAATAACGTTTGTATTAAAGTAACTATATATAAGCGTGTGAGATGAGCACCTGAGCAAGTCAAGCTGTAGTGCTGTAGATCTGTAAATTACAGTGTGTTAACTTTTTCGGCTCTTTGTCTTAGCAAAGTCACATATGACGTCCTCAAATGTCATTTCCCTCATCAAATCCTTTTCAAATGAAAGTAATGCCAGGGAGGATAGTCGTGTTTGTACCATCGTTGACTGAAGATACGTTTTTATCAATTTGAGTTTAGAAAAGGAACGTTCACCTTCAGCACTTGTTCCAAAAATTGAAAGATAGATCCAGAAAGCAATATTTACATTCGGAAAACTTGTCACCAATCTATTCTGTATTCGTGCTGTAAGCATTTCAGTCACAGTTTTCTTGTCAGCAAACATACGTGAGAGCAAAAGAAATTCATTAGTAAATGTCTCTTCCAGATCTGATGGGTACATCTCAATTAATGACTGGCTTTCGAAACAATTTAATCAGTTGACAGAGATCATTCCAGAAGAAAGTTGAACCTTTCACGTAGGGGTGGACTGGGGAGTTCAAGCGGCCCGGGAAAAAACAAAAAACGGCCCTATCTTCATGAATTTTATTTTCCTTGTTCATTTTTTCCATCCAAACCTGAGGGCCGAGGCCTCCAAAGTCATGGGTCACTTTACAAATTACAATATGTAATAACAAAAAACGATAAATGGAATATATAATTTATAATTGTATATAACATATCAAGAATGCGTAAATTCAAGTTATAAATCAATTTATTCGGACTCACTGTGATGGTGTTTATAGTATAAGCAACTTCTTTAAGCTGGGTGCCATTTCGGCTACATGATCTATAATTGTGTCATTATTCAGTTCACTTAGAACATTGGTTTCTGTTAACATAAGCATAAAAGCTTCAAGGTGTGTAGAAGACAATGAGCTTCGCAAGCGATTCTTAAAGTATTTCAGTTTAGAGAAAGATCTCTCACAAGCTACTTGGGTGGAATACAGAGTCAGTAAACGTTTATATGCACTAAAGAGATGCTTGTATGTTTGCCCATAGAAACTGTATTTTTTGCAAAATTTGCATTTTCGAAGTTCCTCACTCTTATCCACAACTTGGTCGTCCCAGAGTTCATGTGGCGAATCTTCACTGACGCTGTCCTCTACTGAATCATCGAACATTTGGATACGGTATTCATCGGGGACAGAATTTTTAAATTTGTCCCATTTCTGCGCAAAGTCAGTTAGCTATTCTATGAGACAAGTCAATGTGGCGCTTTCATCAAATTTAACGAGAATACTGCTAAGGCGCTGCATCGCTGATGTAGCCAAGCCTTGTTGTTTAATATCCTCAAAATTCTGTGGATCAAGACAGGCAATATCTGCGTATAAGGAATCGTGACTTTCAAATCGCTTTTCAATAGTTTTTACAATTTAGTCCATGATGCAGTTATGAACTTCAATGCGATATATGTCCGCTGCATTATTTCCTACTACCTTGTGCGTTCTTCTCTCATCAGACATCGCTTTTGCTTTGTGTAAACGTTTCTCTACAAAATTTTCCTCAACATTTTCTTCTTCCAACTTGTTATGAGTCCAGGACACAAATCGTTTGGCACTGTCGAGAACACCATCGAAATCTCTTGAAATATTTTCTAACAACTTAACAGTACAATCTATTCCGGTGGTTTGTAAATAAGTAGAAAGCGATCTTGTGTGCTGGAATTTTCATAAGTATAGTTTTGCAGTGACAACCGTTTCAAACTTGATAAACTTATGTAGTAAAGTTTGAGCTGTATCCCTGATTTTTGCATTGAATGCGTCCGATTGTGCTAGTTATTGTAACCTATAAATCAATTCAATGAACAATGATGAGTTTGGATCATCAAAATTTCCAAATATTTTTTGACGCACTTTCTTTGGCCCACCATCGCGTTTCACCAATAATATTTAATCTTTGGTGTCTAGATTTCTGTTGGTGATCGACCCCAAACATCCATTCTTTTATACGATTCTCTAAAGAACATCGCACATGCGTTAAGCAGTTGAAATAGGCTAATTGAAGAGGTCGTGGTTTGAGTGGTATCACTTAGAACAAGATTCAATACATGAATTTGATGAGGTGCAACGTCACTCAGCCATTTAGTAAACCCATTGTACTGTCCTTGCATATTGGCTGCCCCATCTGTAGCATTACCGACACAATATTCAATATTTATGTTACATTCAATGAGTTTCTCTTGAAATAATTCAAACATACCTTTTCCAGTAGAAGATGTACAGTTTGCAACGCATATCAATCGCTCATGAACTTTATCTGTTACATATCTTATAATTATTGAACATTGGTCCTTCACACTTACATCCTGAGTTGTATCTAATTGAACTGAAAAGATACCAGCAGATTTCATTTCCTTCGAAATGGTTTTCTTTATTATTTTTCTTATTGCATCAATGATATAATTTAATGTCGTCTTCGATATGAGGGTAATCAAATTTACTCTCCCCCTATTCGCCAAATTAGATGCATGTCTGTCATTACTTTTCTCAATAACCATATCAAGATGTTTTTTAATTACTGGGTCAAATTTTGACAAGAGTAATAATATTTTCAAGAAATTTCCATGATCGATTGTATCGTCGTTTAATGTACAGGCACTGCATCATTTTTTTGACCAATAACTAAGACCACGTTTTCCAATCATTTTCAGAATCTCGATTACTCTTTCCAGCACTTGTCTCTTTTACAAAGTTTTTCTTAACTTCACTTCTTGTCTGTTTGTTTGTTTGATTGATTGTTTGTTTGTCCGCGGAATTTGGCAATCCAATTTTAGACCACTTTCCGATAAGCTATAATTCTGATACTTTCAATAAAACTCAGAGCCCGATGACAATACAATATTCTTACTATTTCATTATGATTTGATGAGTTTCTTAATAAATAAAATTAAATATGTATGGCGAATAGGTCAAATCCTTGTCTAAATCAAGGGAAATTACTGGTGCTAAATATAGTACACAGTAACGGAATTCGGCACCAATTTTAGACCACTTTCCGAAAAGCTATAGCTCTGATACTTTCAATATAGCTCAGAGCCCGATGACAATGCAATATTCTTACTATTTCATTATGATTTGATGAGTTTCTTAAGTATTTTTCGAAAATAAAATTATTCTGGCTAAAGAAAGAATATTCTACTGCGCCTGAACACGTGAGACGTCAGAGCTGTCCGATATGTTCGAGCATAATAGATATAGTATAATCGGGTCTGTCTTACACCAACATTTTTTAACTCTTCGTATTATTTGAAAAAAAAAATATTTTAACTAAAAAGTAGAAAATAAAAATTACATTATAAAAAAAATATTTTATAAAAAAAAACAACGTTTTTCTTGCTTACTAAAAAGCAGAAAATAATTTCTGAATAAATTGGTAAGATGATAATAGTAATAGACTTTATAAGAGCCTCACGATTTTTATAAAAACGAAAACGTTGGGCGCATGAACACAAACATCCAGACCTTTCTAACATACTCTAATTTATATAAATGAAAACCTGTTTAAAATAATTTCACTGTATTAATATATTGATTCAATTGACTTTACAAGTATTACATTCTACATCATGAGTTTAGGTTATACAACACTAGAATTAATTTTACTTTAATTGTTAACATTTGATGATTCTAATACTGTAATACAAACGTTCACATAATATAAAATTCATATAGGTTTTTTTCTTTCAGGCACTCTGTCAATTTTAACCATCGCTGAGGTGAAAGCGAAAAACAAAGTGTAGACTGACTGAACAATATCAAAATAGTTGACTGCAGCTGAACAGCTCCGCGAATATATTTATCTCTCGAAATCTAGCTTGTACTCCCGAATAAATCCCACCCATATTACTCGCATTGTCATAGGACTGCGATCTGCAATTGCCGATATCTATACCATGAAGTCTGAGAGTACTCACCAACAGATCGAAAGGAATTGAACTGAATAAAACGCTCTACAACAGTTCCACTTTTGAGAACATAGCGAACAACAATTAACTGTCAGCTGATCCACATGACTGATGTCTGGACTGAAATCGATACTGATTCCATAATATTTAGCATAATTAATTTCAGACAGTATCTGCATCAATACTTTGGATCCCATTACCTCAATAAATTCATTACATATACTGGCAGAAAGATATGATACATTCCCCTTTCCGGGGTTTCCATGTCTCTCAATGTGTTCCTTTAGAAAGGGATCAGATTCAGCTAAATGGTCAATGCAACCAAGGTAATTTCCATTGTTAAAACAGCTATGTGGGCTAAATGACTGTCACCACAAAAAGCTAACCCTCCTTCAGCAAGAAATCTTATCACAGGAACTATTCTCTTGAGAATATCAATCCAGTATTTGCACAATTTTCGCTTCTCCTTTTGCAGTTTTTCGTCAATTCTAGATGTCTGTTGATATTCTGACATCGTTGACAGAGCAGCAATGTGATCCTTCGACTTCTCTTGTAATGTAATCCTTGCGATGGCGTTTTTCCAGTCATCAATAATTTGAATAACTGCATTCTTTGTCATGCAGCTCATGCTTCAAACCAGCATCTCCTACTGACGCAATATACAGTCTGAGTCTGTAGGCAAATCAAACACAGCAGCCTCAGCATGACCCATAACAGAATTAGCAGATACCTTTTTCTTTCTAACACTTGTTTCGGTTGTTTCATTTTTTTTCAGTAGTCTGGGAGGGCCTACGACTTTGAAAGTACCTAGGGCCTACGATGACCTTAAGACCTGATTCTATCAAACATAAATACGTATTAAAACAAACGACATCATTGCATTTCTTATTGAAAGTGAAAGTTTATATTTATTTAATAATTAGTTGACGTGGGCATTAAGGTGTGTGTGTGTGAAAAGGAGGTGGCGCAGTGAGATAGGTTAGCATATGGAGGTAAATACACTAGAGTTGGGCCTGAGTAAACGTTCGAATTCCAGAGCACATTTGAATTATAAAAAAAGAAGAACTTTTTTTTTTGGTTTTCAACTAAATGATAAATGGTGTGGTATTTTCGAGTCTGACACGGGGGCACTAAGCTAGCTACGCCCCTGATGGGCACAGCTAAAGACGTCCATTTGAAAATAACTTTAAATAAACAATTAATTATCTTTACAATTTATTTCATGTACAATAATGTACAATTTGTACATGTACATTTACTGAAGTACATGACGTATAGTGCAACATTTTATTTCTAAAAAAAAATGAACAGTATTTTTCTGAACACTATGTAACTTAAGTGTACTAATATATTATTTTACTAGTTTTAACCGTACACCATGTCTTTGAAGTCTGTTTTAAAAAGAAATAAGGAAAATTCAGACACGATTTTCTAAACAAAAAAAAATTGAATTTTCTGAACTTACGAACCGTAGACGTAGTAAAATTAATTTACAAGTTTTTTTTATCTGTCTACTGGACACTAGCTTCTTATTATAGGCTGTCGAAAAAATCTGGCAACTAAATTATTTTCCACGCCTCTACATGGTATCCGCCATTTCCGTGACACTGCAAGCCTTATAATTTCTAATTTTATTAATTAGTACTCAAATGAACTGAAAATGCCGACGTATTTTCAGAAACCAGAAAATGCCCTTAAAAGGGCAGATGGTAAGTCGTAATATATTATTAATTTTTTTTTTAGTACCGATAAGATTGCATTTAACTGCCATGCTTTAAAGACATTAAAGTATGAAGTACAACATTTGAGTGAAAGAAGCAGTGAGCAACATCATTTAAAACTCAGTTCATAGTTTAATATGCTATGTCTTCAGCTGTATAGCTCATGGACTAATTTAAGTTTATGCTTCAATATCTACTTAGAAGCCTAATCTAGATTGCTTTTTAAAAAAGTTTTTAGCTTTTCTGTCTCTGCTTACTGCTTAGGCCCATAGTTCCTACACAAATTACATTATTGATACTTTAATATTAATCTAGATATTGAATGATTTAGGATAAGTTATAAATAATGTATTATTCTGAATTTTATTGAGTAATTACCTTTACTAGTCACAAAATATTCTCTAATCACACTCTAGTGACAGTGTGATGTTTTACATAACAAGCTAACATGCCATATGCTATATTATGTACTCAAATTATGATGTGGGGATGGTTTTCTTTAGTAATGTAATTATTATAAAATACAAACCAGCTTTTGGTAAAGAAAATGAATACTGTAAAAAAAAACAACAAAGATGAATAATATGATGCTCACTGTTTGAAAAAAAAAATGAATTCATCACTTGGTTGGGTGACTTAGCATAAGAATAACCTTTGAATAAGACACTTTTTAGACTGAAAATTATAGATTTATTTTTGGTGGCTTCTACACTACAGAAATACTAATTAAATTAAGCTGATAACTAGCAAGCACATCCTCTCCTCGCAAATATTTTTAGACTAATAATTTGAACCCAAAAAAATTTCTATTTTAAAATATCTTCAATGATTATTTTCATGCACACAATTCTTAAGAAGAAAAACAATAATTAAAACATTTAAATTTAGTGATATATTAATTGACTCATGCACTTCAATCCAAAATGTGTTATTCTTTCGGGCCTAATACACTGTCACTGGTTAGCCTAGCAGCCTTTAACACTGTAATAAAGTAATAATCAGGTTTGAATGCAAAAAGAAAAAGATATATAATTAGTTAAAATGTTTGGCTTACATAAACTACTATCAATTCTGGATGAAAAATCTCAATGTGAGAACAAAGCATTTAGAAATGATTTATTTAAAAGTAAATTTTATTAATTAATTTTCGTTAAAAAGACAATTCCGAACTAAATCCACACAGCATTCTTTCCCACTCTTCTTGATACATGGACTCTTTCCTCTGCACTTGTAGCTTTCAGATCTTTCTCTACATCAATGACCCAACTGTTTCTTGAAATCACAAATTGTTACTTGGTATCCTGAATATGTATATAGGGAAAAAAAAAAATTAAATTAGCTTGTGATACTGAGATAAACAATTTCTATCTTTCATAACGCACAAAAACATACCACACACTACACTTGACATTTGTTCTTCTCTAAACCTTGTCATTTGAATAGCACAATCTACATTTACTACATTTATTTACTATTATTGGGTCTATTGCATGCTTTAAAAAAAGAGTGGCTTAGTCGCAAGAGGTACTGGAGCACTTTCTGAAATATTACCAAAGTCTCCAATGAGTTCTTCAGAAAAATGTAATTGTCCATAATTATTAGGTCTGTGTAACTCTTAAGATTCATCTATAGAAATATTTTCATATGGTTGAAACTATGTCATGCATTTCATTTTTATGTATGTCAGTAGTGTTCTTACTCACATAATTTGTTACTAGGGTTTTCATTTTCAGGATTTGTAATTTTTAAGAAACTCAGAATAGCTTTAAATCTGTCAAAAGACATAAATGCACAAGGCCAGAATCCATTATAAAGAGGCTTTTTACTCCAAAACCAGTCAATACTAGAGGTTTTAACTATTCCTGCATACATTATCAGCCCACAAAAGCTATAAAATTCTTCTGGTGTAATACCAAACCAACCCTTGTAAATACTTACTTTTGTGGTCCATGAATCTTTGCGTAATCATTAGTATACTGGCTTATGCGAGTTACTTTATCCAGTGTGAAGTATAGTTTGAAGTAATCCATGGCATGGAAGAACCTCTTTGCACTATCTCTTGTTCTAACTTCTTTCAAGTGAATACCTAGAACCCTTTGTGGTAGAATTGAAGGAGGTGACTTTCTCATCTTAGCCAATGAAGCTGTGTCAAATAAAAATAATGTAATTAATTATAAATTAAGTTTTTTTATTTTTTTTCATATAAAATAATGTTTTAAATGTAATAATAAAATATATAAATAATATATATCAAACAAAACAGAAGACTATAGTACATATATCTGTGTGCTCTTCTATCAGCTGATTTTTGTTTATCAATCAGCTGAGAGCTAAAGATTTATATAGTACCATGCTTTAAATGGAAAAACAAAATATTTAAAATGTATTAAGTTTTTTTATATTATTAATACACTTACAATATTTTTCTGCTAAAATGTTATAACTAGCTTGATATTAGGTGATTATTTAGCATATAACAGACCATAACTCGTAAAAAATAAAACGAAAAAAAAAATACAGCGTGTTGTTGTGAGCATTTGTATACTTACACATGAGTATTAGATGCATTAAAACTTCCATTGAACGAAACATTTTCATCATCTGAAACATCAGAAATGTCGGTTAGATCCCAGACTTCATCATCACTTGAATCTAACTCGGAATCAGGCTGAAAATCTGAGTCAGAATCCATTATAATGAGCAGGACGAAGTGAGCCTTGACTCTGCCGGCTTTCAAAATGGCGTTCGGAGGAAGTGTCGTTATCGGCTTTGTTTACGTTTTTAAAGTCGCGAGAATTTATATTTATTATAAAATTTCGTAAATATTTTTAAAATTTTAGTGTACTAAGTCCATTTTATTACAATAAAATAACAATTAAATTTAAAAAAAAATAAAAAATAATATTATTTGTATTACGTTAAAAATAATTGCCAAAAATGGCCCATTTCTTTGTATGCCGTCGTTTAAGATTTAATATTGAGTAGTATGGCACTTTTGTGCTTTAGAATTTGGTATTTATTAATACTTCATATTTTTATTTTAAAATAAAGATTTAACGGCTATAGATTATATCTAATTGATAAATTATTATATAGCACTTAGCATTACATTCTTATAAAATTTTCTACAATTTACAATCATTATCTAGCATCATTAGTATTGACAATATATTAGTCTAATTTTTGCATTTATTAAAAATAATTTTTGTTACATTTTGCCTTATGGTAATTAATAGGCCAAAAGTTGTTCTGAACTAGGTTTTTTTTCTTATCTGTGGACTATTTGGCTTTATGATCATGATGGTTGATTTAACCCTTTTTTATTTCAGAATTTATTGATGTTGGTAAAAAGCAGCGAGCTTTGGATGCACTTTATGATGTCATTAAGAGCAAAAAACACAGAACATGGCAGAAAACACACGAGCCAATCATGGAAAAGTACCTTGAGCTCTGTGTGGAGTTACGCAAGTCTCATATTGCCAAAGAAGGACTCTATCAGTATAAAAATATTTGTCAGCAGGTAGTCATTGTTGGATTTTACCAATAATATGATACAAAAATAGCAATTAAGTTTTTTGTATGAATTATTTTCCCACATACTTTTATTTTTTCTAAACAGGTAAACATCAGTTCTTTGGTGGAAGTTGTTAAGAACTATATTACTTTAGCTGAAGAGAAAACAGAGGCTGCCAGGAAAGAATCTCATCAGACTGTTGTTGACATTGATGATCTTGACCTGCCTGATTCACCTGAAAGGTTAGCAGTTTTAATTAAAAATTTTGAACCACCAATATTGAATTGCACATATGTTTAAATGTCACCCGAATAGTATTTAAAAAGAGAAACTATTTTTGGTGTTCATTTATTGAATTAGTTATTTTATTATCAATATTTTTTACTCGTTTTCCCATAAACTTAATGAATATTGGTGTAAAAACTAAAGATATTTTTTTCTTCCAGTTAATTAGCTAAAAGCTAAATAAAGTTAATATTAATATTAGTTATAAAATACATTGTGCCACGGATTATTAACTTAATTCTTTCCATAACTTACTTTGTAATTTGAACAATTGTAATTAATTTAGAGACATTGGTTTCGAGATGAATAATTATTTTTTATTAACATCAGGCCATCTTTACCTGACAGATCACAAAAGAATATGTATACTGCACAATTTTCATAGAATGAAAGAAAACATCAAATAAATCATCTGTAAATTAAAAATTTAGTAAATTTTAAAATTAGTCTATCCTTCCTACCATAAAAAATGATCAATAAATATTTTTAAGTACTATTGTACTTGTATAAGCTTTAAATTTTGTTTCTGTCAACCTAATTTTAAATTTATCCAATTTTGTTTTTCAATAATTTTTTAATATTTTTTCTTAACATGACCCCTTGGTAAATTTTTTTTTTAAATAGACCCTTATTTTTCATAATAATAAGCATTTTAATGTTGCGTTTCTCTTCCAAGGGTTTGTTGATTGCATGTATCAACAAGGTGTTTGGGTAGTGGTTAACTTTTCAGTGAAATTACATTTCTGAGGTGGGCCATCAGGATAAACAGGATAGTTTGTTACCCAAGAAATTTATTTTGAAGTTGTTGTTCTAGACCTGATTTCTTTAACAATGGGGCTTTTGTTACCCAAGGTACCACAGTACAAGAAATTTATGTGAAGAAAATTTGGTTTTGTGGTCTCCTAGAAATTTTTTTTAATTAGAGTTTTCTTTCAACTAATTAATAATTATAATGACCTTTTTTTTTAAATTTCTATCTAAGCCTTTTATTGAAAGCAGTTAGTGGTGAAGACCTCCAGGATCGTACAGATAGAGCCATTTTGACTCCTTGGGTAAAATTTTTATGGGAGTCCTACAGGCAGTGTCTTGATTTGTTAAGGAATAATTCAAGGGTAGAAAGACTCTATCAAGATATTGCTCAGCAAGGTAATAATATTTTCAGTCATTTTTCCAAATCTGAGCTCAACTTCAAGACTTAATAATAAAATGTACTGAAAATATTCGGCTAGAAAATTGTTATTGTGTGTTTTCAGAGCATGAGCCACCTTTATGTTGTCCTTTAGATCTTGAGCCCTCTTGCTAAAATCGCTTCACCAATCATGTGTTAAAAAAACAGGTTCTTTGTTTAAAAAATTAATTTAAAAAAAGCTGTACATGTGACCTGATACCCATATCTTTAGAGAGTGTAATTAACATGATTATTACAAATTAAATATGCATTTAAAGGCTATAATTATATCACTTTAATGTTCATTTAGACCTGTATCATAAAGTTATTCATCTAAATATGTGTGAATTTTTATCCAAAACTTATGAGAAAATGCAATAACAAAAAAAATTTGCAAGAAAAATTAAATAAATTAGACATTTTAAAATGTGAACATCAAAATATAGGTAACTTTCTGCTCTTTAAGAAAGTTACACTTTTATAGCTCAATATAAATTATAGAAAATATGGAATGGAAAATAGCAGAACCAGTTAAAAAAATGTGGCTATTAGCACATTCAAGACTATTGGTAGAGGTGGTGATCACGACTACAAGATGTAAAGAGTTATAGTTACAGATGCTGTAATACAAGATTTTCATGTTATTGTTATTCTATAGTTATCTTTCTGACTTTCTTTCTAGTGTGTTCTCCATTGAAATATTTCACATTTAATATTTCTAAGACATTTTGTCTTATTTAACGTAAAATCACTTTGAAAATAAGGCACTCATTTTATTTCACATGCACATTACATTATAAAAATACGAACTAAACCAGCTACTTATCCAACGCAAGAGAGTACCACACAGTCTTTGCTTGCATCTCAAAGTTGGTGCATCAAATGAATACAGTTCTTCTTGATAAAGAAATGCTGTCAAATTTTGTTTCCTATTCTGGATATATAATGCTTGCTGCATCTGACAAAGCATTCCTTGATGAACTCGCTGCCAGAAAAAGGCCTGCTCCGTTTTACAATCTTTTGAGACATCACCAAACTGGCTTCGGTTTCAGTATCTTTTATTAAAGAATGTTTATTAAAAACAATTTGGTGCTTCTTTAAATTATTAACCAACTCCTTTTTCTCTCTTCCGTTTGTTAAATTGTGCCAGAAACCCAAATGTTTTGTTTGGTGGTGTCTTTTTAAGTTGTACTCCTTAAAGAAGCTCACACACTCATGGCACAGCAAGCAGACTGCTTTGCTCCCAACACTGGCGAAGCAGTATTTAGCAGTCCAAACACCATTAAAAACATGACATTCCTCCTCAATCTTTTTTTTTCTTTTGTCGGCACTCATATTTAAATCAATGTATTTTCGCCTTTATTTACAACTTTTACAAAATCTTTCAAAATATAAATTGTAAACATCAGCCTATCCCATTTGAGTGGAAAAGCATTTTCGAATTGGGGTATTAACAATTAATGTCTGGTAATCACTAACATTCTGGAGTCATAAAACCGATTTAATATCCCTAGATTCAAATCAAATAGTCCGAATAAATTTTCAAAGAAAATTAACATTGATATAGGATCGCAATATGTACATTCATATGGGCAGCATAATGCACTCTGGCGGGCCGTAGTTTGCCCATCCCTGATATATTACATTATTTAATGGAATTTGATTAGTGGAATAATTGAATATTAAGATTTTGCTAAGCAGTTTTTCTTTCTTTGATGCCTTTTTATCAAGTATTTATGTTAGTTAAATACATTTATAATATTAAATTTTCACTATTTCTTTGCAGCCTTTAAGTTCTGCTTGAAATATGCCAGAAAGACTGAATTCAGAAAGCTTTGTGACAATGTAAGTAAAGTAATAATTAAGTTTTCATAGAATTAAAAATATCAACATTTTTTTTATTAATGCTTCATGTTATTTTTTCTTTCTAAAAGCTTCGCACACATTTAGGACATATTCACAAACATCAGCACCAACAGACAGCAATTAATCTTAACAATCCTGAGTCTCAAGCGATGCACCTTGAAACTCGTCTGGTGCAGTTAGATAGTGCTATCAGCATGGAGCTTTGGCAGGTAAATTTAGTTGGTTTAAATACCAACTTGTAGCACAGTTATCAAATTATTTATAACTTAACGTTTGAAACTTAAGGATTGCTTCAAATTTTGAAACTGCCATAATTTGTGCAGTCTACAATCATGCCTCTGTGTTTTTATTTGATTTCTTCTAATCTAGCTGGAAACACTTCTTTTATTATTTAATTGGTTTGTTTTGTTGGAAGATTTGAATTTTTAGTTCATATTGTAAAATGAAAGCATATCTTACTACTAAATATAAATATGGTACTAAATATAAATATTATGTTCAGTTTTAGTTTTTATTCATTCATTTGAATGCAAACATGTGCATATATATCTAACACAATAGGTTGGTAACAATTTATTGAGCTATAATATGTACCTTTGGAGGTTAAGTGTATTTTGTTTTTATCTTTTTATTATTCTTAGGAAGCGTTTAAGGCTGTTGAAGACATTCATGGCTTAATTACTTTATCAAAAAAGCAACCAAAACCATCTTTAATGGCTAACTACTATCAGAAGCTAGGATTGGTGTTTTCTAAATCTGGAAATCACTTATTTCATGCTTGTACCTTGCATCGCCTGTTTAACCTATCACGCGAGCAGCGCAAAAATTTATCCTCTGAAGAACTACAGAAGTAAGAATCTTTTTTTCTTCAGAAAGTCAATGCTTTTAATATTTAAACTTTTCTGGAAACTTTATATTTTTTTATCAGCTATCTTCTAAATTTTCTTTTTGTAAACTGCCCATTTAAATAAAATTATATGATCGCATTTTCATTTCATGGACCACTTTCTAGTAGTAATATAGTAATATGCTTTAAGGTTTTTATTGATCACAATTTTTCAGGATGGCATCAAGAGTTCTTTGTGCTACACTGGCCATCCCCATTCCTCCAACTAGAAATGTAATAGGAAACTTATTGGTAATGGATGAAAGTGCTGTTGAAAAGCAGCGAAAGTTAGCCACACTTCTTATGCTTCAGACACCACCTACTAGGCAATCTTTGGTGAAAGATTTGGTAATTTGTTATTTATCTGCTAATATATCTTTAACATAAAAAAAAATTCTAAAATAAATCAGATGAAAAACACTTTTTCAATTATTGTCGTATTCATAGTTTTTTTTTACATTTGCTTTTATATTTATATTTTTTTAGGTAAAACATGGAAGTATACAATTTGCATACCCAGAACTACAAAATATGTATCAATACCTTGAGGTTGAGTTTCATCCCTTAAGCTTGTATAAGAAAGTGAAACCAATAGTGGATTTTATTGAGCAAAATGAAGATTTGGTTCAATATGTGCCTCAACTGGAAGACATAATCATTACCAGAGTACTAAAGCAGGTACAATTTTGCAAGTCTATGTGTATTTTATCACATTAGCACATTCATTTTGGGTGCAGATTTTTTGGGAATAAATCCTTTATCGGCCTGACCTATAGCTATTGATAGCTTTTAACTTAAGCGAAATATTTGTATAATTTATTCAGAACCACGAAGAAACATATATTAGGTTTTTCCTTTCTTTCTAGACATTTTTTTCTCGTATTCTGTCGTGTTTCACTGATAGAAAGTTAATTCCTTTTTAATAAAATATATATACCTTACCATAGTGTCTTTATCAATTAAGAAAATGGAGTATTTTTTTTTTCTATTATAATGTAAAATTACACCAAGATCATTAATTTCTAATTGATCCATATATCTAGTGTACTATCGTTATTTAAAAGTAATGCTAAATTGAAAGATATTTGATGGCCTTTGTCCAGCCAACTAATTACACTGTAATGAGCGTTCCTTAAAATCTCTCACTTTTTCTACTCACCAAGTCTCTGTTTTTCTAGCTGAGTCTCTTAGGGCTCATAAGATATAAATCCCTATTGTTCTAAGTCAAGGTCACCCAAACAGCTGTTGGTCAACCCTGCCACCCCCACAATGTTGGAAATGCAAGCTGTAATTGATTCTCATTACCCCAAACTAAGCGCCAAAAGGGGCTGTTCATTTTTTCAAAACTTACACTAGTCAGATCTTTAAGGTCTCCCTAAACTCCTGCACCTGTCCCTATGCACCTTTGTTCCAATTCGAAAGCTTATTAAGGTGTCTTGTGGTCACAATTGAGATCTTCCATGCAGATGATGTGTGACCATTTCATATACCGGACCTGGCCAGATAGTCCTCACTCATTCCCTGCCACATCTGCATGCCCTGGAATTTACTAAAGATTCTCTTGTACAGCATGAGTAATCATGACAAACAGTTTGATTTTGCACTACTTCCAGGATCTCTAGATATTGACACCTGTTAACAGCCATGCTGTAATTGATCAGGAGAATGCAGAGGGTACTTAGAACATCTGTTCTTGACCAATATAAGTTTCTCAGTGGCCTTCAATGCTACTTTTGACATGTTTGTGCAGTGGATAAACTTCCCGTTAAGTGTTATTCCCAGATACTTTGGTTTTTCATCCTTCTCAGTTACTCCCTCAATCTGCCCTGTTACTTGAGGATTGCTATTACTATTGTGAAAAACAAATGAACAGTCTATTTATATCCCCCCTCTTACTACATCTGAGAATAACAACCAATAGGAACCCACTCTCACTGCATCTGAGAATAACAACCAATAGGAACCCACTCTCACTGCATCTGAGAATAACAACCAATAGGAACCCACTCTCACTGCATCTGAGAATAACAACCAATCTGTTTCCTACTATTTCCATTAATATAATATGTTATCCCACTTGTTTGATTAAACAGTGTCACTAGTGCACAATTATATTCCTTTGTCATTCATATCTGCTTTATTATGTTGTATCATATTTGTCAATAATTTTTTATTTTCATATTTTTTAGGTTGCTCAAGTGTATCAGCAAATAAAGTTCAGCCGCTTTGCCTCTCTTGTACCATTTGCTTCAGAGCACAGACTAGAAGGTGTCATTGTAGATGCAGCAAAGAGTTTAGAATTGCAGGTAATGTAACCATAACACACTATCTTGGTATGGACAAAATAAAAAACATGTATTCAGGGATAAATTTGTCGGTTTACTATACCTCATGTTTTTGGTCCCATTTTGTCAAATAGTAAAGCATTTACTCTGCTTAACTTGGTGGTTTGGTTCCAAAAAATGTCAGCACTAATCTAAACAATATACTTTGGGACATTTTTTGCCTTCTCACATTCTCAGACTTTACTCTAACATTACATATACCAAATACCAGACTTTTTTTTTTCTATTTTTGCACCATGAGTTGGGTTCAAATCAATAGCTTGAAGTTCTGGGCTATCATGTATGCATGTATATGTTGTTGTTTAGTCTTATTGTGAATTGTCTTATTTGTAAACGTATGTTGATTGTCTCGAAATGTCTAAGCACAAAATTTTGAAATAACACATTTTCACTTTTCCTTAAAAAGATCGTATCATAAAATTGTTTACTAACATTTAATGCCGAGATTTGAGCACTAACCATAGTTTTACCATATTTTACTTTGTTCATCTTGCTTATATTTTTTAGATGAATTATTATTTTATCTATAGGTGCGAATCGATCATCGATCAAGAGCATTAAGTTTTGGCACTGACTTGGGAGTTTCACAAAAAGAAGATTTACCTGAAGGTCCATATATACAGAGTATGCCTAGTGAACAGATTCGTAATCAGGTCATTAACATAGCTCAGGCTCTTAATCAAGCTGTGGAAATTATTGGGCCAAAGGAGAGCACTGTGGTAAATGTTGTTTTTAAGTCTGTTGTATTTTTTGTATTGAGGTTGTTCAATGATTATTAATACAAATAGTTTTCGAATTTTTGCTTATCCAAAGTATTCAATTTTACATGTAAAATTTTATTTATAACTCTGTCATATAAAATATTATTGAATTTTAATATAAGTATTAATGGACTTATTCAGTGTAATGTTCATGGCCACTTGAGTTCAATATTACATTTATGTTGTATGTGTTAATTTATCACTTTTGTTTTAGTTATTCTGCCACTCTTTATATTCAATTTCCTCTTAGATTGAAGATGATGAGCTGAAAGCCAGTATTTTAAATAATTACCGTTTAACAGCTAAAAAAGAGCATGCACGTATTCTGCAAAGACGCCAGATTATAGAAAATCGCAAAGAACAGTTGGAACAGAATCAAGATCAGAGGGTAGATTAGATTTATTTTTTTTTTAATTTGTTTTGGTCCGTTTAGTCCATATCTGATTCCTGGAAATAGAATTATTTTTTCTTCTCTAGGAGAGAGAAGAGCAGGAACTTGCTGATGAAATACGTCGCAAAACCTATGAGGCAGAAATGGCTCGATTGGAAAGAGAAGCTGAAGAACGCAACAAACAAAGACAGCTTGAGGAACATGAACAGATAAAAAGACGACATGTTAAAGAACGTCTAGATGAACTTAGGAAAACACCTCACGGATCAAAGATTTTACAGAATATTGATGAAGAGGTTAATTTTTTTAATGATCTTTATTTTAATTATATATTTTTTGTATTGATTCTGTCTGTCTAAATTTTTTCATTTAAATATACAATTTAGGAGATTGCTGAACTTGATGTTGATGAAATCATGGCTAAACAAGTAGAACAGTTGGAAAAAGAGAAAAAAGAATTACAAGAGAGATTGAAGGGGCAAGAGAAAAAGGTAATATACATATAACTTTTATTTCTTAACTATGTGTGTCAGTAAAAACTGGTATATTAGTCTATATACAACATGAAGAGTAAAATAAAAATCACCAGTTATATATTGTTTCTGGGTTTAAACTTTCTGTAAAAAGCTTAAATTTTTATTGTGCTCATTACCACAGTTACTACAGAAAATTTGAATTTTGAAGAACTTTTAATAACAGTTATTTCACCTTGCAAATGTTTCAGAAATTTTTTTGTATAATATATTTTTAGGTCGATTATTTGGCACGTGCTAAGCGTATTGAGGAAATACCATTGCTGCAAGAGCAATTTGAAGAAGATCAGAAAGCCAGAAAACTTTTTTGGGAAGAGCAGGAAAAAGAAAGGGTAAATACAATTTTTAGATATAGAATCTAGTTTTTGAATGAAAATACTTTTTAAAAAAATTATGTCACATTTAATAATGATTGGTTCTGCAAGAATAAAGCACATGGCATCACATTGTAATATGCCATAAATCCACAGGGATTTTTAGCATGTTTGGTATGCTGATTGGTAAATTGTTCATGTCTACTTAAGAGGAATACTTTTTTTTATCAATATGCATTCACTTGGTATAAGTTGCCATGACTAAATTTTCTTTAAGTAAAAACTTTTGCCAAATTTTACTTCAACCTCAAGTTAGATCATTACATCAACCTTGAGTTTTGAAGGTGGGCATAAAGAAAACTGACCAGACTCCACGATTGGTGGGCATACCTGTTAACACTGATCACTATCAAACTGGTTGACATTTTAAATTTCATTTTACACTGTCTCATTTTGGCACACTCACACACTACTATATTTCGTTCTATATTTCTGCTATTAATTTTTTTTTACAAGTAAATGTATTTGTTAATTAAAGTGTTTACATTTTTTACTGAATAATTATTGTTCTATTGTTTGGTCTTAATGATTTTGGAGCATTCTGTCCAAACCATATTTCTTGATAAAAGTTGGTTTAGGCCAGTTTACTTCATCACTCTCAAGTGCCATTTCATGCTCTACTTTGTCCTAAATATTTATTTAATTTGTTTTACACAAGCTGTTTTTAAACTTCCCCCCCCAAAAACTGACATTTTTTTCATCTACTATTATATTTACAAGTTGGTTTATATCCCAATATCATATCAAATGTTTTTCTTTATTGGATTAAAAGAGATTTATGTTGCTCAACTGTCAACCTGAGAGTCCTGTGAGAGCCAAGGTATTTTTTTCAGGTTTAGGGGAAAGTTGATTAAAAGTTTCTTAACTTCAGCCAGCTTTAAATGGGTACCTGAATCATGCAGAGGTTACAGAAACAGATGAATTTTAAACTGAAGTTTTAAGAGAACTTGATGTAGATATCTTATTTTTGGTGAGCATATCTGTTAACACTGATCACTATCAAACTGGTTAATGGTTTAAATTTTCTTACAACAACGTGTAGAATGTAGTGTTCACTTATATGATGCAGTAAATACTTTTAGAAGTTTACACCATCACTTTTTCCCACTAAATAATTTGTTTAAGGATTCATGACAATTATTTTAAAAGTATGGCAATTTATCTTTAAGTAGGGTCAACACCTTTCACGCTGCCAAATTTTACTTCAACCTTAAAGTTAGATAATAATATCAACTTTGAGTATTGAAGGTGGGCATAAAGAAAAACTGACCATACTCCACGATTGGTGGGCATACCTATTAACACTGATCACTATCAAACTGGCTGACATTTTGAATTCATAATCTTTAAGTATCTGAATAGTACAAGTATTAGGCTCTGAAGTAATAATAAACTATGTTAAAATATATTATTCATGAAAAATTATTTCTTTTTGCTTATACATAATTATTTAAAAAAAAAATTACATTAGGTCTGCAAGCTGCAAGTTTTTTCATATTTTTTTTTTAAATGACATTTGTTGTCTATACTTAGGTTTTTCATCTATACTTAGGTTGGTCATGGTTTAAGTCATATTAGAGCCATACTTTTTGTGTATTTAGTAAAATATACTTCAAAGAATTAAGCACAAAACATTAAATTGCAGTATTAGGCATCACCTGTTATATACATTCTATATTTTCTTGATATAGAACATTTTATTTTGCCAAATTTTACTTCAACCTGAAGGTTAGATCATTATATCAACCTTGAGTATTGAAGGTGGGCGTAAAGAAAACTGACCATACTTCACGATTGGTGGGCATACCTGTTAACACTGATCACTATCAAACTGGCTGACATTTTGAATTTCATTCATCGTGTAAATGAAATTTTTTTTAATGTAGTTAGCTCATTTCGTTGATAAAACTGAAGGATCTAGCTATCATTTATAAAATAAGTGATTAATCTCAAGAAGTACTGCATTTCCAAAATATTTCTTTGAATTAGGGCTGCTGATTAAGAGCAATTAATGCATCAAAGAAATTATGCAATTAAATTTTTGAACACAAACACCTAAATACATTAAATTTTATCCATATGTTTTTATTTATTTTGGTATTGTGGGAAAAATCAAGAAAATAATCAGTAAATATCCCAATTCTATAAACAGACAGATCAGACTAGATAAAAAAAAAAGCAAGAAAAAATACCCAAACGCAAGAACTGTCAAGTTTACATAAAATCATAGCAGCTTTATGACCTTGAAGCAATAGGATTTCTTAATTTTAATTTATGACCCTGAATGATACAATTAGTGAACATCAGCAGGTTTGTGCCACTATTTTAATTGACAGGTGCCATGGGTTTGAAACTTGTGACAGGGTATGGTGGTTGGGTAAGTAATGTCATCTTTGTGTGAAGAAAAAAAACGCGTTAATAAGTGCGTGACCACTTTCTGACTTTACTATTATTTTATGAAGGAAAAGGCACAAGTGAGATAGAAATGACATTTGGGGGGCGGGGAGTGGGTTTGGAGGTAGAGGGTGGGGCAATCAAGATGGTGGCGGCGAAGAGTATCCAAATATGACAGTGATGGAGGGGAGAGGGGTTGACACGTCATGAGTCTGGTACCTACATTCTGGAAAAATTCATGTTCGTCATTGTTGTTTGAACAAAAAAACTTGCATCACTTGGCTTGTTACATGTCAATAAACTGGTCTGTACACATGTAGAACTTATTCAATACACATGTATGTTAATGCTTAATAAGAGATCTGTTTCAATTATTTATAACTCTTTAGTTAATAAAACTAACTTGTTTCTTATGCCAATGTTATGATAGAATATATTGATAAACTTTTTGTTCTAATAAAAGTAAATTTATTATATTGTGGCGATTAAAATGTGCGTTATTTGCGATAAAAGTTCTAATAATGAGTTAATTTCGATCAATTTTTTAAATCAAACTACTCTACTTTAAATGGTAAATATTTCTATACCATTTGTTTAGGCCAACCAAAGCACTCTTTTAGTCCTAAAATTTAATTGCGTCTTATTTTAAGAGAAATTGAGGTACATCATTATTTCATTATATTTTTCCTGCGATAAATATGTTTCTATATACTAAAGATGTATAATTTTTTTTTATTTATTTTCGTTAAATTTTAGATTTCTTTAAAAGTCTTGAAGTAGGGCCGGCATTTTTGTTTTTCTGTAACAAAGTATTTTCAAGGAAACCAAATATCAAAGTTTGTCGGCATATTTATCTTATAGTGATAACTATGCATTGATGGATGTGAAATAAAATGACTAAATATCTCCATGTAAACAAAAAAACAGGTTACATTCTATATTTTCTGTAAGTAATTAATTTATTTTGCCAAATTTTACTTCAACCTTAAAGTTAGATAATAATATCAACTTTAGTTTTGAAGGTGGGCATAAAGAAAACTGACCATACTCCACGATTGGTGGGCATACCTGTTAAAACACTGATCACTATCAAACTGGCTGACATTTTGAATTCATAATCTTTAAGTATCTGAATAGTACAAGTATTAGGCTCTGAAGTAATAATAAACTATGTTAAAATATATTATTCATGAAAAATTATTTCTTTTTGCTTATACATAATTATTTTTAAAAAAAAAATACATTAGGTCTGCAAGCTGCAAGTTTTTTTCATATTTTTTTTTAAAATGACATTTGTTGTCTATACTTAGGTTTTTCATCTATACTTAGGTTGGTCATGGTTTAAGTCATATTAGAGCCATACTTTTTGTGTATTTAGTAAAATATACTTAAGCACAAAACATTAAATTGCAGTATTAGGCATCACATGTTATATACATTCTATATTTTCTTGATATAGAACATTTTATTTTGCCAAATTTTACTTCAACCTGAAGGTTAGATCATTATATCAACCTTGAGTATTGAAGGTGGGCGTAAAGAAAACTGACCATACTCCACGATTGGTGGGCAAACCTGTTAACACTGATCACTATCAAACTGGCTGACATTTTGAATTCATAATCTTTAAGTTTCTGAATAGTACAAGTATTAGGCTCTGAAGTAAAAATAATAATAATAAAAAGTTCCCTTAGCCCTAACGGGCCATCGGTGCAGATGGAGTGTAGAATTCATCTGTTTCTATAACCTCGGCATATGAAGGGATTGTGTGGATAGCACAGCGCCCAGCCGCATTTACTTCCCCCAACTTAAGTCAGGTACCATTTAAAGCTGGGTGGACTTGTGGGAGGACTTTGTACCAAATGTCACCTGGAAAAATTCCATGGGTCTCACCAAGGATCGAACCCAGGACTCTCAGGTCGACAGTCGAGCATCTACACCACTCGGCCATCCGTCCCACGAAGTAATAATAAACTATGTAAAAATAAATTTATAACCTGTTTTTTCAACTTGATAGGTGATCAAGCTGCATTTTTAAAAATTTCTATTTGCAAAATTTGTGACAGGCCAACACATTAGTTTTTCTATAACAATGTGTGTTTCATTTATCATCTCAATATATTAACAACTATGCAATGATGGATGTAGGATAAAATGATTATTAATATTTCCTTGTTTAAATAGACTATACATTCTATATTTTATTAGTTAACATTTTATTTTGCCAAATTTTACTTCAACCTCAAGTTAGATCATTACATCAACCTTGAGTTTTGAAGGTGGGCATAAAGAAAACTGACCAGACTCCACGATTGGTGGGCATACCTGTTAACACTGATCACTATCAAACTGGCTGACATTTTGAATTTCATGATACATATATGAAAGAATATTTTTTGTTGCAGAAGTAAATATAAATATTTGCTGCTTTTTTTTTTAAACCTTTTTACAGTGACAATATTTCATAGACAATATTTCATAGACTATATTTCATAGACAAAATTTTCTTGCTCAAAAGGCATATGTTCTATAATTTTTTAAATGCATAACTTCAAGAAAGTGAGCTCTGATGAAACCATAAAAAAATTTTGTCTAGTAAGGAAAATGACTGAAAATGATTACTTTATCTAAAACAAAAGCTATATTTATTCCCTTGAAGTTCTGGTTTTCAAGTGAAGCAAGTATGTTTACATGCTTTGGCTTAACAATTTTTTTCTGTGTTATTGTATACACTCACAGTAAAGCATGTGTAGCTAGTTTGTAAATGTGAAAGGGAAACTCCTTGTTGGAGCAAAATGTCTTTTTATTTATTTGTATTATTTGTATTTATAATTCTTGTACATTTCATTATTTATTAGTGTTTATATTTATGCAGGCTACTTAAACATTTCATTATTTTTTGCATTTATAACTACATGCATTGATGCATTGTTTAAGTGATTATGGTTTCTTAATATCTTCAGATTGAGTCCACCAAGCAAGAGCGAGCTCATGCCTTGGAAACTAAAGCTCGATTAATTTTAATGAAATTGGACTTGGACTCTTTTACCAGTACCCTGAAAAAGGCTAAAAAATCTGAATATGAGGTATTTTAATCTAGCTCTTCATTTATTTATTTGCTTTGTAACAAAAACTTTCAAGATAAGGACATTTGACATATTGTTTGTCTAATTTAGGACAAACTTAAAGAATTTGAAAAACAATTGTCTGAGGAAAGGCGTAAACGGCTGATGGAACGCAAAATAAAGCGTAAAGAAGAAAGAAGGCAAAAGTGGCTTCAGGAGAAAGAAGAAGCTGCTCAGAGAGCTCGTGATGAATTGCTTAAGAGAGGTATTCATTTTATAGTATAATATCAAATTATTAAAATGCACAATGTGGATTTAACCCACTGGTAACAACCTTTTCATATATTCTTGTAGAGAAATCATTTCTACACAAATTCATGAAATGACCGCTTTTGATGTCCGGTTTAAGCCGTCATTCTAGTGTGGAATTACACATGTATCAATGTCAAGGTCAGCCTTTCGTCTATTTGAATATCTAGGTCATTTGTGAACTTTTCCATTATGTAATAACAGGTAGGCAGAAACCAGACCCCTTATGTAAATAATTTCTTTGTCCAGACCTCTCTGGTAGTAAAAATTGCATAACAGGTTCACCGCGCATGCGCAGTTTCATTGTTAGCCTTAGATACAGAACACAGCTTGTTGCTTCAAAACCAAACATATTTTACAAATTATTTAATATTGACCCTCAAAAATGATTTTTTTTTTTTTTTTTTTTTTTTTTTTTACAATAAACAATATAAAAATTATTATAATTAATTATTTCTAGTAGATTTACGGCGATGTAGTTATTTTCGATAAACATCATCAGATTTATGACATCACTTAAATCCCCCCTCCTCCGAGATGAGACCATAGGCGTGTTTAACGTCTTGAAAATACTATTACAATTTCTTTATATTAACTTGTTGTAAACTTAAAATACATTAAAAAGAATATATGAAATGTAAAATCCTAACTTCCATTTGCAGTTTTTTTGTTTTGTGAATGTGATTTATTTCTGATATTAATGGATGCGCATTTTGTGAGACTTAATATTTCAATATGGACTACATTAATTATGATGACATTATAAGAACATGTGAGTAGCTACATTTTCCATTTTAAAACATTCTTTGTGTCCCTATTATGTTTACTTTTAGTACTATAACTTAATTCACTTATTTTTTCTAAATCACTATTAATTTATTGAGATTTATAATGTGTCTGGACTGGATAGGAAGAGAAATGAACATTTATTATTATAATGCTTAAATTCGCACACATTTGTTATAAATATTGTTGTGTTTTTGTTTGTAATTTGCAAGTTTTGAAAGTTGCATAATCAATTGGAAGGTATAAATTATATCAATTTTATATACTTTTATCATTTTTACTATAAAGTCAGCATAAAATATATATCATAAGAAAGATCGTTTAATTTCCAACATGTTGATATAAAAATCAGACTATTTAAGTTTGTAGTTGATAAATAGTACTAGAGATACCCTGCAATTACTGAGGGTTTTTGGGCTTGAGCAAAAAGTTTTGGGAAAAAACGGGTGGGTGTACAAAAATGAACGTAACTTTTAAAGTAATAGGGAAAGTCCCCTAAAAGAATACATTTTTTTACAAAGAAATTTATTATCTTTCAATCTGTGAAAGAATTAAAGTTATACATTTGATATTTAAAAAGTTATTATTCAGAAAAGTATGACGATATTTTTTTCAATTTTGATTTTTAATCCCTATTTTCAACCGAAAATTTTATCCGGAGATTATAAAAATAGTCCATAGGTATATCGAGATAAAATAAACAGCATTCAATTTCCTTTACGACAGTGTAAGAATTACTCAAATTGGTCAAGATTTGATAATGTTGTTATGAGTTTAAAATAATCACCATTTTTAATGGAGTACCTGAGTGTGGGCTGTTTATATAGCCTTTATTTATTGTGCAACTATTTATCAACTACAAACTTAAATAGTATGATCTTTATATCAACATGTAGGAAATTAAACAATCTTTCTTTTGATATATATTTTATGTATGCTGACTTTATAGTAAAAATGATCCACGTATATAAAAACGATATAATTTATACCTTCCAATTGGTTATGCAACTTTCTAACCTTACACATTACAAACAAAAAAAACTAAATATTTATAACAAATGTGTGCGAATTTAAGCATTATAATAATAAATGTTCATTTCTCTTCCTATCGGCTATACTTTCTTCATTTTTTTTCCAAAATTAATATAATAACGAACTTTTGAAATCGGTCACCATATTGGACCATAAAAAGGTCCAGACACAAATTATAAATCTCAATAAAATCATAGTTATTTAGAAAAAATAGGTGATTTAAGTGATAGTACTAAAAGTAAACATAATAGGGACACAAACAATGTTTTAAAATGGAAAATGTAGCTACTCACATGTTGTTATAACGTCATCATAATTAGTGTAATCCATATTGAAATATTAAGTCTCACAAGACACACATCCATTAATATCAGAAATATATCACATTCACAAAACAAAAACTTGGAGGAGGGGGGATTTTAGTGATGTCATAAATCTCCAGATGTTTATCGAAAATAACTAGTAAATCTACTAGAAATAATTCATTATAATCATTTTTATATTGTTTATTGTAAAAAAAAATCATTTTTAAACGTAAATGTTAAATAATTCGTAAAATGTGTTTGGTTTTGAAGCAACACGCTGTGTTCTGTGTCTAAGGTTAACAATGGTACTGCGCATGCGCAGTGAACCTGTTATGCAATTTTTACGATCAGCATGGAATGGACAAAGAAATTCCTCTCATAGGGGGGTCTGGTTTCTGCCTCCCTGTTATTACGTAATGGAAAAGTTACGCAAATGACCTAGATATTCGAATAGACGAAAGGCTGACCTTTACATTGATACCACACGTGTGTAATCTTACTCTAGAATGGCGGCTTAAACCGGACTTCAAAAGCGGCCATTTCGGCCGACTTTTCGATAGGAGAAAACGTGTCATTTTTACCCCCTTACCACTATAAACGTAATAAAAAAAGAACTGTCTAGAAAATGACGAAAAACCCTTAATGAATTTGTGTAAAAATGATTTCTCTACAAGAATATATAGGTTACAACGCGATACATAAAACTTAAGGTATAGAAATCTATCGCTAAAGTGAAATGTTAAAAATCCGTAGTTCGGGCCATATCGCGATTGTCAGAAATCTGCATCCATAATGAAAAGGTTAATATATGACTTAGTATAATGATAAAAATATAAAAATTCCATATAATTATATATTTTCCCCTTGGTTATGCAATTTTCAAATCAACATATTGCATACTAAAAGACAACCTAATAATAATCAACGTGCACATATTAAAGCATTATAATAATATATGATCATTTCACTCAATATCATTTATCCTCTTCTTTCTTCTTCCTTTGGCTCTACAGCACATTTAGGTCCCTGGCCTGCCATGCTATTCTCCACTTTTCCCGATCCATGGTCTTCTTCCTCTACTCTATCACTCCTATGGCTTTAACTCTTAATCGACGGCAGGTTTTTGGCCATTTTTCATTACCAAACAGGTGTCCTTACATTTTGGACTATATTGTCTGTTTCCTTTATAGCCCATATATGTGTTATATATCATTTTTTTCTACTTTGGATAAGCTTTAAAACTGTGCAGTTTATTTTTGTGAAAATGAGACTTGATAATGTTTAAAAAAAAGAATTTAACACAAAAAAAAAAAATTTTTTTTTTTAAAAGTGTACAAACACCAATAAGACAAAAAACTAGTATTAAAAACAAAACACATTTTTTTAGACATTTTATTAATCTATATTTATTTCTGAAAGGAAATATTCAGTTTTCAATCAATTTCTTCAAGAAATAAATGTTTGGTGACTTTTTTTCAAATATGCATATTTTCCCTCATTCATATAAAAATGGTATATTTCAATTTTTTTCTTTCCCTAAATATTTTTTTTTCTCAGTATATATTAAATATATCATTCTTTTGATAATAAAATGGTAGTTTAATTAAATCTATATTTTATCATAATATTTAGCTATTTTTTTTAGAATTATCAATATATTAAAATCAATAAGACAAAGTAATAATCAGGTTTGAATGCAAAAAGAAAAAGATATATAATTAGTTAAAATGTTTGGCTTACATAAACTACTATCAATTCTGGATGAAAAATCTCAATGTGAGAACAAAGCATTTAGAAATGATTTATTTAAAAGTAAATTTTATTAATTAATTTTCGTTAAAAAGACAATTCCGAACTAAATCCACACAGCATTCTTTCCCACTCTTCTTGATACATGGACTCTTTCCTCTGCACTTGTAGCTTTCAGATCTTTCTCTACATCAATGACCCAACTGTTTCTTGAAATCACAAATTGTTACTTGGTATCCTGAATATGTATATAGGGAAAAAAAAATAAATTTAAATTAGCTTGTGATACTGAGATAAACAATTTCTATCTTTCATAACGCACAAAAACATATCACACACTACACTTGACATTTGTTCTTCTCTAAACCTTGTCATTTGAATAGCACAATCTACATTTACTACATTTATTTACTATTATTGGGTCTATTGCATGTTTTAAAAAAAGAGTGGCTTAGTCGCAAGAGGTACTGGAGCACTTTCTGAAATATTACCAAAGTCTCCAATGAGTTCTTCAGAAAAATGTAATTGTCCATAATTATTAGGTCTGTGTAACTCTTAAGATTCATCTATAGAAATATTTTCATATGGTTGAAACTATGTCATGCATTTCATTTTTATGTATGTCAGTAGTGTTCTTACTTTACATAATTTGTCACTAGGGTTTTCATTTTCAGGATTTGTAATTTTTAAGAAACTCAGAATAGCTTTAAATCTGTCAAAAGACATAAATGCACAAGGCCAGAATCCATTATAAAGAGGCTTTTTACTCCAAAACCAGTCAATGCTAGAGGTTTTAACTATTCCTGCATACATTATCAGCCCACAAAAGCTATAAAATTCTTCTGGTGTAATACCAAACCAACCCTTGTAAATACTTACTTTTGTGGTCCATGAATCTTTGCGTAATCATTAGTATACTGGCTTATGCGAGTTACTTTATCCAGTGTGATGTATAGTTTGAAGTAATCCATGGCATGGAAGAACCTCTTTGCACTATCTCTTGTTCCAACTTCTTTCAAGTGAATACCTGGAGCCCTTATAATGTAATTAATTATAAATTAAGTTTTTTTATTTTTTTTCATATAAAATAATGTTTTAAATGTAATAATAAAATATATAAATAATATATATCAAACAAAACAGAAGACTATAGTACATATATCTGTGTGCTCTCCTATCAGCTGATTTTTGTTTATCAATCAGCCGAGTGCTAAAGATTTATATAGTACCATGCTTTAAATGGAAAAACAAAATATTTAACATGTATTTTTAAGTTTTTTTTATTATTAACACACTTACAATATTTTTCTGCTAAAATGTTATAACTAGCTTGATATTAGGTGATTATTTAGCATATAACAGACCATAACTCGTAAAAAATAAAACGAAAAAAAAAATACACCATGTTGTTGTGAGCATTGGTATACTTACACATGAGTATTAGATGCATTAAAACTTCCATTGAACGAAACATTTTCATCATCTGAAACATCAGAAACATCGGTTAGATCCCAGACTTCATCTTCACTTGAAACTAACTTGGAATCGGGCTGAAAATCTGAGTCAGAATCCAATATAATGAGCAGGTCAAAGTGCATCTTTCCTTAGCCGGCTTCAAAATGGCGTGCGTAGGAAGTGTCGTTATCGGCTTTGTTTACGTTTTGAAAGTCGCGAGAATTTATATTTATTATAAAATTTCGTAAATATTTTTTTAATTTTAATGTATTAGGTCCATTTTTTTTACAATAAAATAACAAATTTTAAAAAATAATAAATAATATTATTTGTATTAAGTTTAAAAAAATTACCAAAAAAGGCCCATTTCTTTGTATTCCGTCGTTTAAGATTTAAAGTCTTTCTCCACCTCCTCTAACCATCTGCCCTTAGGTTATACCCTCTTCGAATTTAAAAAAAAATATATGTAGTTTTAAACTTGATCTAGTAATCCAAGTTTTTGTAATTCAACTGGTCATTAAAGGGACACAAAATTAAAAATATAGCTATCACAATCATCCTAGAATGTTATTAATAACATCATAAGTAATGTAGTGCATAATAAAATATAAAGTCTCACATATAAATGCATCTATTAGTGTCAGGAAATTATCCCCAAAACAAAAACAAACTGGAAGGGAAGATTTTAGATTTCATATCTTTTCTTCTATGTATTTATTCTAAGCCTAGAACAAGTTAACATATACTAGAAATCATTGTTTTTTTTTTTCTGTAAAATTATAATTTGTAATCCGTGTCGGTTTTTGAAACTGAACGCTGTGGTTGATGTCTTGAGCTAACAATAGTACTGCGCATGCTATGTGAACCTGTTATGCAATTTTTACAACCGACATCAATCAGACGAAGAAATTTATAATATAAGGGCAAAGGGGGATGTCTGGTTTCTGCTATTTATTATAGACAAAGCACCTAGATACATGTATACAAATAGATGAAAAGCTGACCTTCACACTGATACCAGATTTGTGTAATTTCATATTAGAATGTGGCTGAAATTATACATGATTTTTTTGTAGAAATGATTTCTCACGCTTCTATATGATCCATTTAAAATTAGGTATAGAAATCTATTGCTGAAATGAAGTGAAATTTAAAAGATCTGCATCCGTAGTTCGGGGCACTTAGCGATTGCTGTCAAAAGTGCGCATCTAGAATGAAAGGGTTAATGCAGCATTTGATTTAATTGTGTATACAACTCATCTCTTTTTCACTTAGTTTTATCCGGCTCTGATTCTGCACATTGCTAAGCTAGTTGGTTTTGTCTTTTGTTAACTGTCTTGTCCATCTGGCTAATCCCTTCATTGTATGGTCTCTACTAAGATTTTTTAATCTTAGCTTTGTCAAATTTCTTTTGGCTCCATAGAATAATTTTTTTGGCACAGCAGATTCATAAAAATATTTTTAGTGTTACACTGGTTAGCCTACTCATTATTTTCCATTTCAGGATATTCTCAGTTTTTTTTTTTTATTTTACTTCCTAACCTCTTGTCTTAATTTAATGAATTTTACATTTTTCATATATTTAAAATTCTTGATAAACTTTGTATTAATTTTTTTAATTTTCCTCTAGTAAATACTATTTTTTTTACTACTTGTCGCTATTTTTTCTAGACAAATCTTTCCTTTAAGTTTTAATTTATGGTTTTAAAAGTTGTAAAAAATATGACCAACTAAACTTTGATTCCTAAATCTTAAATATGTTATAACAGAGCGAGAAGAAAAAGAACGTGAAGAACAAGAGAAGAGAGAAGCTGAAGAGAGAGAATATTTAGAAAGAAAAGCTAAACTAGATGAACAGCTCATGAAACAGAAGGCCAAAGAAAAGGAAATTGAAGAACGTGAGGCCAAACGCTTAGAAGAAGAGAGAAAACAGTAAGTGAACATCAAAGCATTGCTACTATTTTCATGAGAGAAAATTCATTAAATATTATATGAAATTAATTTCAATTTCATTTTCTTAAATATTAGCTAAATCACACAGCAGAAGCAAATCCATCATGATGGTGAAATACACATTTATCAATGTCCTATCTTCATAAAACTATAGCAAATATACAACTAAAAATGAGCAGCTATTTTTGCATCCTTTTAGCCACAATTTTACATTTTTGCATTAAGAGATTTTTTTTTTTTAAATTCTGTTTTTTTTTTTACTTTTAATTTGAAGCTAGAATAATAAAGTGAAATTCTTAAAGAATAATAAAGTGAAATTCTTAAAGAATAATAAAGTGAAATTCTTAAAGAATAATAAAGTGAAATTCTTAAAGAATAATAAAGTGAAATTCTTGAAGAACTCCAGATAAAAAAGAAGTGTATTTAGTAGAAAAGTGTTTTTCAGTCATTTTTTTTTCCATTTCCAAATTAACCACATTTATTGACATTTAAAAACAAATTCTAATCATTTGGTGTAAAATAAATAAATATATATATATATATATATATATGACTGGAAATAAAGGTTTGATAGTTGCAGTCGGTTTAAGTACTGCTAGTAACTTGTTGATAAATAAATCCTAACCATTCAAAGGCAAGTCAGCCAGTAACATATTGTGCATCTAAGTGTTGGCCAAGTTTTGGTATTGCATGCATAAGTGATGTATTTTTTTATAGCAAGCTATTTACTAGATTGTGTAGAATAAGTATATGTGTTGATTCATCTCTTAGATGTTCTTATAATTTTTGTCTGTTTCTTGGCCTCTACTTGCAAAAGACATCTTTCATTGAAATAGACATTTGTGAGCAGCAAAAAAAAAATATTTTATTGAAGATTATGAGAGCTAACCAGATATTGTTGTAGCTTCTAGGTTTCATTGCACTTTGATGTTGAAAATGGTGCGCAACTTGTTTTAATTATACCAACATCTAAACATTTTATTCAAGATATTTTTTTTTTTACAATTTTAAGGTTTGAGTCAAAAAAAACTGAAAGGGCAGCCCCTGGAAGAGAAAGAGATACAGAGTCTGACTGGAGAAATGAAAGTGGAACAAGAGATGACCGTGATCACAAAGATGGAAATACTGATAGAGATAGTAGAGGTCATTTAGAAGAACGGGGAAAAGATAACAGAGGTCATTTAGATGAAAGGGGACGAGATAACAGGGGAAATTTAGATGACAGGGCAAGAGATTTTCGAGATCGTGGACCTCCACAACCACGTGATGATTGGCGTGGGGGTAGAACTGATGACAAATCTAGATTAGATGCTGATAACAGAGGTCATTTAGAAGATAGGGGAAGAGATTTTCGAGATCGTGGACCTCCACAACCACGTGATGATTGGCGAGGGGGTAGATCTGATGACAAATCTAGATTGGATGCTGATAACAGAGGTCATTTAGAAGATAGGGGAAGAGATTTTCGAGATCGTGGACCTCCTCAGCCACGTGATGATTGGCGAGGGGGTAGATCTGATGAAAAATCTAGACTGGATGCTGACAACTGGCGATCTGCTCAAAGAGAACCTCCAAGGGACAGTTGGAGAGACAGACATGATGATAGGCGGGATGATAGAGGTCCTGTCAGAGATGACTGGCGTAGTGGAGATAGGTCAAGAGATGGACCATCAAACAGAGGAAGTTGGAGAAACAGAGATGATACTGGTCCACAGAGATCACATCGAGATTTTCAGCGAACTGCTGTAGATGAAAGAAGGGGGGTTGCAGAAACTGAAGGAAGCTGGAGAAGGGGAGGTGACAGTGATGAAAGAAGAGGACCAGTTCGGGAAGAAAAGCTTGGTGATCGTAGAGGTCTTCCACTTGAAGAGCGCAGAGTCCCTCCAGCTGAAAAAAGAGAAAAGGATGAAGGTTGGAGAAGAGGTATAGTTTTTTCTTATGTTTATTTCTTTCATTATTTGCCTTGTGCTTTATTTACCATACTGCTGATCAACTTCTCATATTGCTCTTTCTTATGCTGCTAGTTTGCTGCTTAAACACTGACATGGTGTCAGTGTCATTATTTTATATGTTAATCTCCAGTTTTTTGATAATTTTTTTTGTGATAGTTTTCAACAGCTTATCTTGACTCAAAAAGGTAGCACAGCACCAGTGAAACTGAATTTGATCTTTTCAAAATCATTAACCAAAGCAATTTTTTTCACCTGGGTGCCCAATCTCACCTTTTTTCAGGTCATTGTAAATAAACACTTATTTGGACCATCAAATGTTGGTATACAATTTTAGAAACTTAGAATTAACAAACTTTTTTTTCATGAACTTGACCATTTCCACACTAAGCAGTAGTGAGCAAACATCATCTTAACAAGGGGATATTTTTTTTTTAACAATACACTTTATAAACAAAATTATAAAAAAAAAAAATAAAGTGATCTTCACAGTTTTTAGATTAATGGGTAAAGTTTACTGAAAAGGACAAAAGAAAATAAATAAATTACAATGTCACAATACTCTACTCCAGGTCCACTAACCATAATAAAGTTTACAATCACACTAAGATTATCCTATATGTCATGTCCATCAAAAACATTCTCAGTATTATCTACATGTGCATCATCTTGAACCTTAGCATTTCAATCTTAATTAAAATCTTTTTTCAGCCTTAAACGTTGGCAAAATGTCATCAGTTTTGTAGAATATGATTAAAAAATTTATTTTTTATAAATCACAATGTTTTGCCATATGAGCTACTAATTACCAAAAAGTAGTATCACTATCTCTCTCTTAGGCTAGAGTTTCAAAAGCATATAAATTAAAAATCGAGTTTTCTTTGTTAACATTCAACGTATCTTATTGATGTTGAATTTGTTTTTTTGTAAACGCAGTGGCTACGGTTCCAAGTAATGGGACTCCATGTTATTTTTTTTTGGGTTCCAGCTATAAATGCGCATGCGCGGCAGACAGACTGCTTATTATTGCATATCTTTTGTTTTCGGTGCTAGGGTTAGGGTTAGGAGCAATATCTATAGCCAGACCCCGGAAAAAAAATTCGGAGACCGTCTAGAGCGCATCTATAGTTGGACACCGGAAAAAATAATATTGAGTCCCGTTCCTTGGAACAGTAGAAACTGCGTTTTGTAAATCTAAAATTTACTTCGTCTCTGTTGAAAATTGAATTTTTAACGATGGTACGATCTATTTTTCAGAGTAAAATAAGAAAACTAATATTGGATATGAAATTAACTGTAAAATTAAGCAAGTGTTTGAGTCAAAACTGTAAATATTTTATTATTTTGCAACTTTTATTTTAATGGTAGAATTCCTTCTAAAGTGACTTGACAATTGTTTGTTATTGTTGTTAACTGCTAAATACTTTACTCACAGATTTTAAACATTTTTTTTTACATTTCTCTATATTATTGTATTTAAAATAAATTGTGAAAAAATTGAAATTGAGCTCTGCTTAATATGATAGATGGACAGATGGTCGTGTGGTAAAGTGCTTGACTGTCAACTTGAGGGTCCCTGATTCGATCTTTGTTGAGGACCAATGGATATTTCAGGTCATGGCTAAAGTCCCCGCTATATCTTCCATGGTGCCTCCATGGCCATTGCTCTATCCTCAATGGTGGGAATGAAAGAAGGGCATCATAAAAACATCCCATTAGTGGTTTATAGGATCTAAGAGATTTCATCTCATCCTTACAGGAACCTCACACACTTAATATGATTGAACAATATTTTGCTGTAATCCATTTACTTTTACCCTACCAGTATATGCCTAAGTTGCTTATTATAAGATATGGCTAGTGGTAAAGTTCCCTTAAGCCCATAAGTGCTCATCTGTTTCATTAACCTCAACATATGAAGGGATCGTGTGGTTAGCACAAGCTGCCTTTACTCTCTTTACCCAGTTAAAACTGGATAAACTTTGGGACTTTCATCAGACAGTTATACACCGCTTGACCCCAGCCCCCAGCTTGTAATACATTTGTAATTTGTGTTATATGGTAGATGATAATTTATTGTTTTAAATTTATTTATCTAATAACTTCAATTAAATATTTTCATTTACAATTTTAGGTGATGTCCCCCCAAGAGTAGAAAAAAGAGAGCCAAGAGAAACTGGTAAGATTATTAAACCTTGGAACCTTCGCATTATTTCAGTCTAAAACCCATATATAGCTTCCTATACTGTTTTAAAAAAAATTGGTACATTATACATATCATAATTAATCTTTAATATTTTATATTGCTGATAATATACAAAATCATGTGTGGGCATAAAATCATTTATTGAAAATAATAAGACAGATAATTGCATGTACCAGCATTCAATTTTTTGTTGGGTTTTTAAGGTATGCACAGACCAAGGCAAATTTCACGTATCTAGGTAACTCGCGAAATTTGCCTTTCTTTCGCGGCAATATATTTATATGGAGATGCTCAAACCGCGGAGAAATCCCGTGGCGGCGCAGAGAAATTTCACGGCATTGCTTCTTGCAGAGTTTTCCCGCATTTCGCAAGTAACAATCCAATGGCTGCTTAGAAACATCGACTCAAATGAAAATCAAGGTTAAAATTGATATAAATTAGAGCTGCTGCTCGATTAAAAAAATTGATCGAAATTAACGCATGATTAAAAATTTTAATCGCAAATTAACGCACATTTTAATCGACACAATGTAATACAATTCTTTGTATTACAACTTTTATGTCATAATATCATAGCATAACATTGGCATAATAAACAAGTTATTTTAATTTACGAAAGAGATATAATTAATTATAATATATTTATTAAACATTAGCATATATGTGTATTGAATTAGTTATTGAGACCAGTTTATGGACATGTATCAATCACTTCAATGATGCGAATCGTTTTCTTTTTATTTAATAACACTGCCTAACTTTTTTTTTCGTACCGTAATTTCCGAAATAATGAAGTAAGTGAACCCCTCTTCCCTCCCTCCCTGTCATATTTTGCTTAACATCGCCCACACGTAAGTCTTGTTTACACTACACACGTCATTTATAGCTCAAATGTAACTTTTCTTTCATAAAATAATACCATAGTCAGAAAGTTGTCGCTCACTTATTATTAACACGTTTTTTTTTATTATCCCCCCCCCCCCCATTTCCCCACCAAGTCACAATTTTAACACTCTCTCTCTCCACTTAAAGATGTCCCAAAAAACAAGTTGACACCGGTTCCATTGTTTCAAACTAGGAGCACGCGTCAGAAATGACAATCCTATTGTTTCAAGGTCATACAGCTGCTATGATTTTACGTGACTTGACGTTTACCCCACCAATACAACTATGGTCGCCGAGTTGAAGGACAAATTTACTTTTAATCTTCTTTTGAAGTTTTTGTTTTGCGCAACGATGTCTACAAATGTTACTCTTTTATTCTTTTATTCATTTACTTTCTTACTATCAACTATTATTTCAATGTTTTAGTGAACAACAGAAAAGAAAATTGTATTTTTTTATCGGTTTGTCAGTTATATTAATAAAAATAATCTTGTAAAATGACTCTTTAATGTTACCGGATGGCAATTTTCCAACGTTAAAGCTAAAATTTTGAAAGGTCGGCTTTCACTTTTCATCTTCTGTTGTTCTTTCTTTCGTGTGTCAACATTAAAGAATCTTTCTTTCGTTTCATTTTGGTTATAGCAAGGGGGCAGGAGGTTCACTTGTCGAAGGGCTATATAACAAAATATCTTCATTTTATATTACAATTGGGGCTTTTGTCGACGTACCTAGGGGTGAGGGTGTGTGTAAGTTGTGACAGGGTGGGGATGGTAGATCTACTTAATAAGTGAACGCAACTTGTGGCGTAAAATTCCATTATTTATCGATTTTGTGAACTTTCAGAATGTTGGTTAAATTAACGCATTTAGGTATTGCGCTAAAAATTTTAATCGCAAATTTTTTATGACGCATTAATCGCAAATTAACGCAGTTTAATCAGCAGCCCTAATATAAATTAACAAATAAGACTTACATTTATATATAGAAACATGAATTATATCAGATTATACCAAAAAGTAAGTGTTTTTTTTTCACTTTTTACTTGTAAAATACAATAACAGTAGAAAATGTTTAATAAGAAGACAATGTCTGCCGACGTCCATAAACAAAAAAGAAAACCATTATTTCCGGTCGGCTGACGCCTACTTTTGCTTCGCCTAGGTGTAGTGAGGGTTTTTCTCGCTGAGAAAAATCTCGTGAGAAATAGCGTAGTGGAAAGTTTCGCTTTTGGTTTGTGGATACCTTAAGAAAGCATTTGGGAATAAGTTCCCTTAGCCCTAACGGGCTATCGGAGCAGATGAAGTGTAGAATTCATCTGTTTCTATTACCTCTGCATATGAAGGGATAGTGTGGTTAGCACAACGCCCAACCACCTTTACTCATTTATTTAAAGCTGGGTGGACTTGTGAGACGACTTTGCGCCAAATTTCACCTGGAAAAATTCCATGGGCCTCACTGAGGATTGAATTCAGGACTCTCAGGTCGACCGTCAAGTATCTACACCACTTGGCCATCCGTCCCACTAATACATGTATTAGTCTTACAAATTAATAATCATTTTAAGATAGTTCTTTTTTCTTTTCTTATGTATAGGCCAGCAACATGAAGATGATGGTTGGACAACAGTTCGCTACTGACCTATTTTTGTCTTTATAAGTGGTAGAGGATTTTTTTTTTAAATATATTATTTTCTGGTTTAGTTATGTTACGTTTTGCATTTGTGGTCTATATATACATATTTGCTTAGAATTAAATTTTTTTTTTTAATTTGTGGTTTATCAAGTCTTTAAAGCTGCAAAAAGAGTTAACTAATGGAATAAAATTAAAATTGTAATACTTAAAAAGTGTTAGGATTTCACTTTTATTTTGTACATTCTGTCATCAGTCAACATTCATCATTTGTTTTAATTTTTGTTGCATTCTTTGTGTTCTGCTTGATTGAAGCAGTTTGTAATTAAAAAAAATTCATTAAATAAAACCTAGAATTTGAATAAACGGCAGGAGTTTGAATAATTGATATACTTAAAAATCAAAATTGAAACAAATTTTGTTATACATAATGTTGCTTTTATTATGTTATACTTTTACAAACTGAACAGGTTAATTATTGCACTAATTCTAATCTGGCTTACATCCCTCTGACAGGATAATAAAGTATTAAGGTCTGAATCCATAAAGACGAAATTCTGGTATCTAAGGGCATTGCGAATTCCGTCTGTTTCGCTGCAATGATATTCTAATGAGAACATGTTCATCGGTCAGAATTTCCGCTTCGGAACAGCAAAAGTTTTTTAGTTTTGCTGTTTGCAGAGTTTTTTAATGATGTATCAGAAATAACATGGAAGACTATGAACAAGTTCTATCAGTTAACATTCTGACAATCCAGTAGTTTTTAATTTCTTGTTAAGGTTGAGCAAGTCAGTTCTTCCTTTTACATGTGATAAAAAATGCTCTGATTCTTATTAATTAAATACAACTGCTCTTGTATATCAAATATTTAGGTGCTATACTATTAGAAAACAAATATCCAATGGACTTTAAAAATAAAAAGGCCCTTTCTTTATGTAATATATATTCTGTGGTTCACACATGAAAAATATACCATGAACTGTTAAATCATCAAATCAGTCTTCTGTTTCAAACATTACATTTTATATCCAAACAAAACATTAGCTATAACTATTCCAAGACTTATCTAGTTTGGGTTTACTATTCCTAGTTTATCATTGTGCATATCAAAAAATGGCTGTACAATTTTGTGACAAAGTATGGTTTCTAAAGTTTTGTAGCCCTGATGATGTGACATTGACTTAAATATAAAATACATTTCTGTCTGATTTACATGTTAGTAAAATTCAAATGGAAGACATTAATATATGGCTGGCCAAATACGGCTCTTAGAATGACATGATTAATTCAATGTGCAGCACCCAATGGTCATCCCTTGCTATCAAAAAAAAATTAGAGATTTTTTTAAAGATTAGAATTTTGATTGGTAATGTACACTGAAAAGTTCTCTTTGTTCTTTTTCAAAATACGTTTCTTTTGAGTGATAGTTGTGATACGTTGTATACAAAATGTAAGATATTTTTTTTATGTCTTATAAGACATTATGATAATGATCAAATGTTGTACCTATAAAATGAATATTATTAAGCATAAATTACTGTAAAACTTTCTTCTGAACACAAATATATATTTACAAAATGCGTGGAAAAACGTGAAGTCATGATTTTGTTCAAGATGCAACTCATCTGTAACAATATTGTTCATAAAATCTATATATTATACATTATTTATTTGTAAAAAAAAAAAATTTAAAATTCATTTTAAATGAAAAATTGTCTGATATAAATTAATCATAAATATCTGGATGTCACTAAGATAAAATATTAATTTAATTTTTTTAAAATGTGGCAAAAAAAAATTATGCTACTTGTTATTTTAAGTAACTACCAGTACTGTAAGACCATTTCATAATTTAAATTAAAAAAAAAATAAAATAAATTTAAACTTGTTTTCATGACATCATGAGAGTTAAAAATATCACTGAACACATCTATAATTTTACAAAGAAAATATAGTTTTTAATGCAGCATTTCTGTAGAAAGTTTCCAGTCCATTAAAATGATCTTACAGTAGATAGGATTTCAAAACATGTTTGAAAAAACATGAAACAAAATAATAATATGCAGTTTCTATTATAATGTTACCTTAAGTCATAATTTGCATAGCTTAGGCAAAATAAGTTTTGTTTCTCTGAGTATCACAATTTTTTTTTCAACAAAGCAATAGCATGATGAAATCAGTCAAATACTAAAGTAACAAATACTATAGATAGCACTCCAAAACACACACAACCAACTTGCTTCAAAGATTCCCTGCAGATAAAAACAATTTTCAAAAGTACTGATGAGTATTTTTTTTTAAATATTGGTTATATTAAATCACTATTTATGAAGCTTTTGTAAAGTACTACTAACGTACCACCCATGTTTTTCTTGTAAAAGATCAGGCACAACTGTAACAAGAGCAATATACATAAATCCACCTGATGTGAAAGGAAGAATCCATGCAGCTTTGTCACCTACACAAGTGAAACAAAATTATATTTGCATATTGTTAAAATGTTATGTTTCTCCTCAAGAACAAGGCCAAAATCTGTAAACATCTTATGGATGTTTTGGGAAATTTTCTTCTATCTATACAAAAAATTAATCCACAGAGAGAAAAAAACAAGTTTTGTCTGATGGCAAATAATAAAAATTTGAAACTTGTAAGCCAAGCTTTATTTAAAAAAAAAATATATACCTTCACTCTTCTGTCATTGGCAACTTAGAAAAAGTATACATTTTGTAGACTTTGTTTTGAAATAATCTACAGGGAGGAAACATGTTTTATGTATCACCACCATTAGAAAAAATTTATAATTCGACAACCAGTTTCTCATGTATAAAAACCGTTTTGTTAAAGCTGCAATGGGGTAATCTTAAAAAGAAAAAATAATGATTTATTGCTTGTCACCCAGTGTCTATTCAGGGATAGTGGGTTATGTACAAGATGGTGTGAGTAGATACTTTCATCTCAAACCCAGGACTCTAGAAAATTTAATTAATAATGGACTTATTGTTGGGGGGGGGGGGGGGGCAGGGTTGTTAACAATACTAAAAAAAATTATTGGCAATACCAATACAATTTTAAAACCAGTATTGCAATACCAATACAATTTTAAAACCAGTATTGCAATACCAATACAATTTTAAAACCAGTATTGCAATACCAATACCAATATTTATTTATTATTGCCAATACCAATATTTGGGTCATTCGATGAATAAAACGCAAATACGTAATTCATTGCTATATATCACTTAAATCGATAAACGATAAAAACATTTTTGGCTGATTTAGATGATGTATTTTTAACCAAATTTTGTTCAATATTTAACACTTTCTTAATCAGTTTCCCTCAAAGCATCCAAAAGTCTTTGACAACATAATAAACTACTATTAAATAAGTCGGCATACCTTAACGTCCTTTAGCAACAAGATTTTTAATATGTATGCTGTACAAATATTGTGAATGAATGAATGGATGGATGAAGCAAATGACTGTCATAGAAAAGCAAATGATACTTAACTCTTAATCGACGGCAGGTTTTTGGCATTTTTTTTATTACCAAACAGGTGTCCTTACATTTTGGACTATATTGTCTGTTTCCTTTATAGCCCATATATGTGTGATATATCATTTTTTTTCTTCTTTGAATAGGCTTTAAAACTGTGCAGCTTTTTTTTTGTGAAAATGAATTTTGATAATATTTTAAAAAAAAGAATTTAACAAAACAAAATTATTTTTTTTTTAAAAGTGTACAAACAGCAATAAGACAAAAAACAAGTATTAAAAACAAAAACATTTTTTCAGACATTTTATTAATCTACATATATTTCTGAAATGAAATATTCAGTTATCAATCAATTTCTTCAAAAAAAAAATGTTTGGTGACTTTTTTTCAAATATGCATATTTTCCTTTAATTATTCACATAAAAAAATTTAATTTTAAGAAAAACGCAAAAAATGTAGAAAAGTTTTTTTTTATTAAAAAAGACATAATGCACAGTGTGTTTTTTGCACTGCCCCTTACTTTTTTGACAAAATGTCAAAAAAGTGAGGGGTTTGGCCTTATGCGCGCCTGTGTCGTGAGGCTACCTTGTGTTTTTTCTTGAAAAAGTTGAAAAAAAATGTTTTTTGGTCAGTTTTGAATGTTTTTATATTTTTTTTTTTGATTTAGCGAGTGTTATTTTCATTTTTGTCACTAGATTTAAGTTCTTTTTCCACTAAATAATGAGAATCTGAGTCCATTTTAATGTAGTCAAAGTGACTGACAAAACGTAAACAAATCAAAATGGCGTTCGGTGCCGGTCAACTGATAGTGTTATTTTATTTGCGAGAAATTGTAGTTAAATAAAAAATAAATAAATATTTTTTATTAGAAAGTATTTAGCATGCATTTTTTTAATAAAAATATTACATTTGTAATAAAAAAATATTTAAAAAAATAATATTTTTCATGGTTTGACTTTATGGATCACCAGAGTCACATTTTATTGTATGCCGTTTGTTGGGAGTTAAACAGTTAAACATCACACTATAGTAAAAGCAGTCAGACCGAGTCAGTGGATTGCATTACATCTGGAAAACTAACGATGAATTCCAGTAGAGTTCACAGGGTAACGCCACCTAACTGGCAGTTATCACTTAGCCAGGCGAAGAAAAGTAACCATTTCAAAATGCCCACTGCTCAGTCGTGAACGAAGAGGGGAAAATATTCGTCCTCCTAATGCAGCGGTCGAGGAACCTTTTTAATCATTACCCCAAAATATTTTTGTGTAAGTTGATATTACCCCATAGCAAATTAAAAATATATACTTTTTACTCACAAAAGTTTCATTTTTACCCCCAAAAATTTCATTTTTACACTATTTGGGGTAATTTACCCCGGTTCCCCGACCGCCTTTCAAAAGCAGAACTTGAAGGAAGTCCTGTATTCAGGTATATTTATATTTTACGGATATGTGGATAGGCATCCAATGATAAAATACTGTTTGAAGTGTCAGCCAAGTAATTATTAATTTCTTGATTCACATCAGTGATTGTGAAACGCGTCTCTTCATATGCGAACGCTCCAAATCATCATCCATCCAGTCCAACTTGAATTTGGGATGTACAACGGATGCCAGCTGAGCAACAATGCTGTCAAACATGTTTGAAAATCTTCTATCGATGGCATTCAAAAGACATGAAGCTAATGGAGAACAAACTACGAGCCGATCATTCTTTCCTTGTTCAAGAAACACTTTTAACTGAGCCTTCATCACGACAAGTGTTGGTAAAAGGAAACCAAGTCCAATGTCTTTTTTAGTTTCACCCTGCAAAATATCTAGTCCACAGCAAACAGGCTTCATAACAGCAACATACTCTTTAACAAATGTTTTCTGTACAGGCTGAAGTCTTTTGATATCAAGTTCATCACAAAGTTTGTCAACAACTTCCATGTCACTTGCACAGAGAATGTTGTAATCTCTGGTGACAGCATCATACATTGAATTCCACCGGGTTTCACCAGGTGTTACCAAAAGCATACCAAGTGATCTGCCGGACAATACTTTGCAAATAACAATAAACACTCAAGAAAATTATGTAATGCAACCGGAAAAAAGCTTGGAAAGAATAGCAAATTCCATAGAAATTGATTTACTTAGAGTACTCACTGGTCAATACTCATTGCCACAGATATCATATATGATTTCTATTATCATTCATTGCTCAGTCTCAATCAAAAATTGCTTGGCTATGTCACTCGCAAGATGGCGACACCAAAGAAAAATTTATTATATTCAGCTTTATTCACAACCAATGTTGTAGAGAATTTATTGAATATTGCTTTAAGTATTGGTTAAAAATCAATACCAATATCAAAAATAAGTATTGGCAATACCAATACCAATATCAAATTTCAAGAAGGATTGCAATATCGTACCAATACTTAAAAAAGTATTGGCAATACTGCCAATACCAATACAATATTGCAATATTAACAACCCTAGGGGGGGGGTTTGAACCTGAATTTATATTCGAATACCATGGCTTAGTATCCGGGGCATTTTGTGGTCTATTCATATCTAGTTGAAATCCTCAGCACTGATAGTGTGGCACAGGAATGTAATTTCTTTTTGCTTTAATACAGTTTTTGACTCGTTCAGTCTACTGACATCGTTTTCCTTGCTTCTTCAGCTCATGTAATTTGCAATCGTGGTCTTTATCTGCCTCCTCTTCTGCTCAGCTAACATGCGATGCCACATTGATGCATCCATCCTCCACTAATGCACAGGCCAAAAGGGATTCTGGACTTTTAGAATGGTTAAATGGGGTAATCATTGTTGTCAGTATGCTAGATTGTTGATCTAGTCGTACATGCCAGTGTAGTTCTTAGACATCAAGTTTTGAGAAGGCCTTGGCATTGTAGGTAGTTAGCAGTACTAACAAATAAAACTCTGTATTACCTTCTGAAATTTTCTGTGACGTTGCCATCCATTAGGTTTAGGATCATGGGTGGTTTGAAACTCTCGGCCATTTAATGTATTCATTTGAATTTGAGAAAAAATTTGATGTGTCTATACGGTTGTAGTTTCAAAAGTGTTACTGGTTACCTTTACTGCTGCAACCCTGTTAACAACACTACAGAACTACACTGTTATAAGATTCTACAGATTTAATTTGTGGTAGAAAGAACAACACAACAGCTTGAGCTCCTACAACCACTCAAGCTGACCTTAACATTACACACTCAAGTCATCCAACAGTTTTACTGTAAAATATTTCATAAATATAAATAAATTGAAAAATTTAGAAAAAAGGCATAAATATTCACCACCTGACTTATTTTTTTTGTAAATAATAGACCTTTGAAAACAGTTTTTTTTTAAAGTCAGTTTTTGTAAAATACCTAGCCTTCATGTACACACAGAACTAATCTGGGTAATCTATAAAATATAAGCCCCATGAAAATAACCTAATTTTATATACCAGGTTTGTCAAAATGAAAAGAACAATACAGAAGTAATCATGAGTATGAAGATAACATCAGGATATAAGTATAATTAATTTAAAAAAAGCAAAATCTAAATATTAATTCAAAGCACTGACTTTTGCGATGTTTAATAAATTTTTCTTAAAATTGAGAAAAATAAATTGTTTACTTACCAGCAGTTTTAGTAGATTCTGAGGTTAATGCTGTTATAGCTCCTACAACACCACCACTTGCTGTTAAAAACTTAAAAAAAAAAAAAAAAACAATTTCATGTAACACGTTAAATAAAACCTTGGTTCTTTAGCTTGATGAATCTAAATTGCCTTATTGAATTTTTCAGATTTATTAAACACCCATTGTATTGATTAAATTGAAAAGAACTGTCTAAGAATGCAGATACAATGGGCTAGATATGTTCCAGAAATGCAGCCTGAAGCAAGGTTGGCCCTAGTATTGCTGATTTCTATTTATTTTACTTTTAAATTGCCAGAATTATTTTAGCATTTAAATTTTAGTATTTACCTTTTCTTTCAATAACTCTGGATATGACACAAAGAAGCGAGGGGTGTCAAAAGCCTTTTGTGTTTCCCCCCCTTCATTTTTCTAATTCATGACATGGGCAATAGGGGAGGTACAATAAATTGAGGGAGATGGCTGTTATTCCTTTGGTTGGTTCGTGTCACATGGTTCTGGGCTTATTGTTGTACACCATTATGCAACCCAATTTAATCTACTCAACCCAATTTCATCGCTGGGTCTCAAGCAAAGTTACCAGCTTATCATACGCAACTTTTAAAAGGCTACTTTTCAGTTGTCCCTCACAGTGTGATCGTCCTTTTCCTTAGACTACACTTTTGCCAAGATGCTATTTAGTTTGAAGATTTAGTGTTGAAATAAAATATGAATTTAAAAAAGAAGCTGTTTGACATAAATAGGGGTATTCTAATTTCTATCAATTGAATGTATGTAAAAAATATTAACATAATTATTCCAGCTTTGAGTCCTTCAAGTCCTTTTTGTTCCATCTGTGTGCAATTTTCCTACCTCTGCTAGTTGTAACATAGTTGTTTTGCTTTATAACTGGCATTTCATTAAGTTAGACAAGGGAGATAAAAAGAATACAATAAAAAACGGTTTTTAAATTGCTAAAATTTACTACATGTATATTTACAGACATATAAATAATTTCAATGTAAAGCGTATTTAATGTTTTATATATTTTTTTTTGACTGATATGTTTGTGTACTGTTTATGATCCTAGGACTTGGTGAACTTTTTGTAGTATGAGTTGTTTGTTGTGTCTTACATAAAAAGAAAGGATGGAATTTACATAAAATTAAATGATTTGATAAGAGTTGTAATAAAAGTTGACTGTTTAACTCATCTTAAAATTTCTAAAGGTAAGTAGACTGTTCAATTAATGTAATGATTTCTCAAGATTATGTACAAAAATATAACCAAATTAAAGCAAAAATTAGCCACAAGCTAACTCAGTAAGGTTCTTTATCCTAGCAACAGACAATTTTGCTTTTTGCTAATCATATATCAAGATTTAATTAATGTATTCAATCCTACTGCTGGGAATCCTGACTTACTATTAATGTAAAGAAATCAAATTTGCAATGCATCAATCCATGAAAGTATTTTGAGTTACCTGTGCTTTAGCTGCTTTCCACCGATTAAATCCTGATCTTAATAAAATAGCAAAATCTCCAACTTCATGTGGGATCTCATGCAGCAGTATTGCTAATGTAGTTATTAAACCAACCTGATAAATGAGAAGCATTTGAACATCAACAATAAAATAAGCAATAGACACATTCAATAAAAGAAATATTATGTGCCCTATTTAGTCACATTTTATCACACCTATTAAAATCTAAATGTTTATTCAAGGACAAGATAGAAAGTTTGGACTTATTGGACATTATATTCAGGGATGGCAATTTTACTGCATAGGAAAGTTTTCCTGGCATAGCAACAAAAAAAAATTATAATATAAACATAATCAACAAAAATAAATTATAAATATGTAGAATAAAAACATAAGTTCTTGCACTGCGCTAAAAATCATTTCTATTTGCTTAAATTTGGCACTAATATAAAATCACATATGCCATATTTGTGTTAGTGTAACAATAATACTTAGTGAAAAGAGCTATTATAGCAACACTTGACTAACATATATTTTCAAGGATGCACATATGCAAATAAATTTTAAGAGTTGTCAATAATGTAACCTAATTAATATTTAACAACAAATAATGTAACGTTGGGCTACCCTTCCTATTAGACATATTGAATATATGTGTTGTTTACTTAAATGAATTATTTTCATATTGTCAAGACCAAGCGAGTGTGTACAAATATAATTCCGATGCATTACAAACCGCGTTATGTCCTCCCTGTCACATTTTATCACACTTCAGCAACTGCCCACCCCAAAGTGTTACATAATAAGTTAGCCAAATATATGTAATTACTTTATTCAGGGCTGGTCTTTGTAAGTGCTGGCTCCTTCCTATCCCCCATTCCCACAAACTTTTCACCAAACTCTTTAGTTTCATAAACATGACCAAACTCTTTAGTTTCATAAACATGACCAAACTCTTAAGTTTCATAAACATGACCAAACAAACTATTTAGTTTCATAAACATGATTTTTAAAAGTCTACTTTATGAAGTAAATAAATATGGAAAGCAATCAAAAAGCGTGCAAAAAAAGTACATGCAATTTTACAGCTTCTTATAATAATGAATACCATTAACAAAATAAGTAAACCACCTAAAAATCATTTAATTCTGTAAAGTAAATCAGAATTTAGGTGCAATGCAATATTTACAAGCTATCTGGCATTGGACCGGAAGATAGTCGTCAAAGGTGGAACATGTCTAAATACCCAAAAATAATTGCATTTTTTTTATAGATTTGAAACTAATGCTGAAGGGCATACTCAAATGGTAAATTTGTAGCAGTGAGTTTGATATAAATATGAACATAATCCTTGGAGCAGTTAATAAACATATTTTAAAACAGACAAAAGATGTCCATTTTTTTTTTGTTATAAAGAGGTATAAAATTGTCTTTATTACAGAGGTTTGTAGTTTGCTCATATAATGATATAAATTTTTAAATATAAACTGACAACATATGCATAACATTGTAATCTCAACAAAAGTAAACATTTTTTCATTAATTAATATATGTAAAAAATTCAATTTGTATTGCATCAGAATTAAAATGAGGCTCTTAGTGTCAGAATAAACTGTAGATTAAAATAAAACTTTTTATTATTAAAATCTTTTAAATTAGATTCAGCGACTAATAAAAATATAATTATTTAGTTGGCAGCAGTTCTTTAAATCAGTGGTCCCCAACCTTTTTCTCGCCATGGACTGGTCAGCGTTTGATAATTTCACCGTGGCCAGCAGGAAGGGGGGGGGGGGGAGACGTTGGTTGTTTCTTGTCCGTGAAAAGTCACACAATCTCAAGATAAATAAATAAAAGGGAAAAGTTTAATATTTCTTGGGAGGCCCAGTCATTCGTTCCACGGACCGGTACCGGAGGTTGGGGGCCACTGATTTAAATATCTTGTCACATAAACTTAACGCATGCCCTTCCCTGTATGATGCTGTGCTCAGGGAAAATATGACATTAGATAATTAATTACAGTAATGATGGGGGTTTAGCGGATCATACTTGTCAAGTCAAATGTTAATTACTCTCAAGTTTAGATTCCCCCTAGTCATGGGCTTGATTGGAAGAAATCCCTCTAATCAGTCTAAAGCCAGCCTTGACTATATTTACCTTTGTGCTAATGCAGAAACTTGCAGCAACTGCTAATCCATGAGTAAAATTGTCAACTATGTTTGCCATTAAGTTTAAATATCCACTGACCTGAAATTTTTAAATATGCAAAATACATGAATATAGAAGGAAATGGAGATAATAGAAAAGGAATGACTACAAAGGTACAATTTATTCCTCTGACTAGGTGAACATGCATTGAGTATTTCACAGCTACCAACAGTACCTTTATATATATATCTATCTTCTTCACTTACCTTTCTGCCTGGGAAGTACTTTCTTTTCTAGCAATCTGTAGGCCTAATATATAGTTTGATGACTGGAAGCAACAGAATTTTCATTTCTGTTTTCTTCTGAGTACAGCTAAGTTACTTCCCATTCAGAAAAGTATGTGGAGATAAAGTACTAACTAGGATATAAGTATCAGTACTTCTAGTTGTGACTATTACTCAATCAATAATAACCAACATAGATTTATTTCGTAATAACAAATCTAGTAGGTTATATGGTACTAATAACTTTATGCAAACATATTTACAAAGTGAGTTGCACAAAGTGAGTATAACAGACATTTTCAAATCAATGATCGGGGTTAAAAGCAATAATGATTAAGTCGTATTTAATTCACTGCATTGGTGGCACAAAGGATGTCTTGTTTCTGTACCATTACTCCACATTCAAAGAAGAAAGTAAAGATTAAATTTTGCTAATACCAACATGTGGAATTTAAAGTTTGCTGATACCAATTAGTATCCTACAAATCAACATGAATTTCCCCACAATGAACTTTAAAAGCGCCAAAAATTATTTAAAATAAATGAAAAAATCAAATCAAATGTCTTTAAGAAATCTCAAAGCTTAACATTAACAAATGGCACAATGCTATAGTTTAATTTTTTATACCTAAATTATTTATTTCACAACTTCATATTTTCCAGTTTATGCATACATCCAAGTTTAATTTTTACTCTTGCCAACTTTGAACCATCCTAAATGACTAAAATCTGTATAATTATTTAAAAGACAAAAAAGTCTACTTCAAACATATTTGCAAAGAAATAGACATTATTTGGCACAGTTGAAGTACAGATGGCATGACATTTTAACAAATGCTATTCTTTTAATACTGTCCTATCCCTTGTGATTAAGCTTTGTTTACGTTTCATGTTATTGCCTTATTTGGTATTGTTCCATCCCTTGCTACCACACACTGTTGGTCATGGCTGATTTAATTAGAGCACAAGTGGGATACGACAAATACATTTTTGTTTTATCTGGATTTAAAACTTCTACTAGATTTTTTCATAAATTCTCAATTTCCATAAGGAGATTTGCATGTGCTAGCCGCTGCATAAACTGGAAGAAGATATTGCTGACAGATTTAGGGATTTAACAGCCCTAATGTCCTTACTATTATTTTAAGAATATAAAATCAAAGATTGTGCTCAGAGATTAACTTCAATTTTTAGTACTTGGTATTACAAATATTGTGGGTTTTTATATTTAATAATCTATATATATATTTCTCCTCTTCGAGACGCAAGACGTATGTCTAATTATAGATTGTGGAATTCCCGATCACAGACAACACCAGTGGAAAATGAGGGGGGTGTTGAGAAAAAAAACACTATAGTGTGCTGGGAGACGAGGGCTGGGTCACAGCTAGCGTGTTGTTTTTCTGATCCCAGATGACAACTTGCAATAGCGGGGGAAAAAACCCAGTAATTATTACACCAGCCTGCAAGACTATTTACTACAGATGGGTTCAGAAGGGAGGCATGCCACAGATAAATTAAAATTTTTCTGATTTCTTTTATAAAACCAGATTATGATGTTTTGTTCTTTTATTTAGTGAAATATATTAATCAGTACGAGCGCACTGGTGGTTGTACAATACTATTTTATGTCTAGACAGCTCCAGTAATTTTTAAAACAGTATTGTTTGGTCGCAATCATGTTTAGGGGTGGATCTAGACATTGTTTTCATTCATTTCATTTTTTAGTGTTAATTTGTATTGCTTGGTGTATTAATATAGATTACAAACAAATGGTAACTGTTTCAGAATATGTACGCATTACACAACATCTATCTTTACTGAATAGTGTAGGTACTGTAGGATGAAGGTTATACTAAAAGAAACTTAAGCTGGGTTGAGCAAGTCTAAATAAAAAATAACACTATAGTGTGCTGGGGGAAGGGATGGATTGAGGCAGACACAAAGTGAATTGTTGCAAACAAGAAAAAAGAAATGCAAATTAAAACACCCCCCCTCCCCAAAATGTTTGCTAGAAACTGAATGAAAAAAATAAAATAAAAAATAATCTGCTGGAAGGTACCAGACAGTGACCATAAAGTCTGCACATGATAGGTCAAAGTTCAACTTTGCATACCATGTATTTTTTCCAAAGATGTCAGCCTGTTATATTGTTTGATTGCTTATTTAAAAATATAATTATAGTAATTATATTGATTGATATTGCGGCGTATGTTACGCCGCGGGATTGCTATTCAATTTATTAAGATAAGCATCAATCTATTTTTACTAATCGGAATTTTAATGACCATGTGTTACCTGTCTTAACAAGTCTGGAAATAAACTTTCAGCAGCTGTCAAGTTATACTTTTATAAAGTATCAGCAAGAATTTATTATTTTTTGCTATTGAATCAGTTTTGAACTTTAATGTTTTTGGATGTTTTATAAAAAATATGACATAAAATAATAACTTATCAAATACCACACTTTATACATACAATTTATATGCGCATCACTACTCAACTCATGAGCCACTTAATGACCACGCAGATTTTAAGAATATATATTATGATTCTAATGGCTAAAGACATTCAAAAATATAAGAATGTACTAACCTTTATATTATTTTGTTCACATTCAGATGTTACTGGCCCACTATTAGAGTTACTGTTATATTTTCTGACTTCTTTAGGTTCATTATTAGAAAGTGATAATTTTGTAGAAGACTTATTAATTTTGTTGTTATTTCCCTTTCTTTTTTTGGCATATTTTGTGGAACCATTCAAATGATCACATTTTATCTTGGAAACTATTTGCAATTTTGAAGCTGCAGTTTTTAACTTGCTTGTTGCTTCAGGAACTTCATCACAGGTATCATTCAGCTGTTGAAATAAAATGCGTCTAGTTATACCTGGTAGAAAACAAATAAACAAATTAAATGAAATTTTTGTCAAAGTAAAAATATAATAAGAGAACTAATGAGCTCACCGCAACAAGAATATTATTGTCAAGTTAAAATTACAAGGCCACGGAATTTCAGACAAATAATAATATCAACAATTATTTCATTTATGATTAATATGAGCATATGACATATGTAGCATAAAAATGGAAAAAATTTTTAAATTAGTAAAATATTTAATTTACATGTTCAAACTCAGTTTCATCTCCAAACAACTTTTCCAAAATCATAAATGCTAGAAGTCCAGAAATGACCCACAGACCAATTCTTTTATGATCTGCCAGTTTGTCTGAAAAAAACAAAAAAAGTATTAAACAAACCAAACAGGCAATCAACTTCTATCCACCCAATGATCAAATTATATGTTATAATAAGTATAAGTTACAACTTAATTATCAACTAATATTTTAAAGATTGCTAATAAACACATTTAATTCATTATAAACAGACCACTAGTTATCTTTTTATTATTAAGTTTAGACTCTAAAACTATCAATTATTTTTCTATTAAATTTTGTTTTAGTGGTTACATAGTCTATCCAAGCATCAATATGTAGTGGCAGTAATGCAAATTCTGTATGCCAGACAAATCCCCTGACCTTACCCTGGTTCAATTACACTAAAGACCCAATACTTTGACTTGTTTTATTACACCTAACATTCAAGACTTTAACTTGTGTGTTGCACAATTCAACAATACTTTGAATGACTAAAGATTGTTAGAAAATAGTGTTAGGGATATTTTATGTTTTCAATAATAGTTTTTTATTGCTTATTTTCTTTAGCAATCAGAGTAAAATGAATACCTGATTCAACATCAGCCCAAAGTAAAATGAATACCTGAGTCAATATCAGCCCAAAGTAAAATGAATACCTGAGCCAATATCAGCCCAAAGTAAACTGAATACCTGAGTCAATATCAGCCCAAAGTAAAATGAATACCTGAGTCGATATCAGCCCAAAGTAAAATGAATACCTCAGTCAATATCAGCCCAAAGTAAACTGAATACCTCAGTCAATATCAGCCCAAAGTAAAATGAATACCTAAGTCAATATCAGCCCAAAGTAAAATGAATACCTGAGTCGATATCAGCCCAAAGTAAAATGAATACCTGAGTTGATATCAGCCCAAAGTAAACTGAATACCTGAGTCAATATCAGCCCAAAGTAAAATGAATACCTGAGTCGATATCAGCCCAAAGTAAAATGAATACCTAAGTCAATATCAGCCCAAAGTAAACTGAATACCTGAGTCGATATCAGCCCAAAGTAAACTGAATACCTGAGGTCAATATCAGCCCAAAGCAAAATGAATACCTGAGTCGATATCAGCCCAAAGTAAAATGAATACCTAAGTCAATATCAGCCCAAAGTAAAATGAATACCTAAGTCAATATCAGCCCAAAGTAAAATGAATACCTGAGTCGATATCAGCCCAAAGCTCTGGTAGCAAGTGTAAGAAAACATCTCCAAGTAAACTACCAACAGCAAAACTTAACATCAGACGTAATCTTTTAGCAGGCTCTGGTGAAGGAGGAAAATCTGGTATTAATGTATTTAATAAATATTTGATAAATATATGTTATGGCCAATGTCTGCTAAGCGGCCAATTGCAGACATTGGCCAGCTAAACCTGCTAATGTTCACATTGGCGTGGGGGCCTGAGTAAACAACTGGGGGGCCTGAATAAAGGTATGGGGGCCTGAATAAAGGTATGGGGGCCTGAGTAAAGGTATGGGGGCCGGAGTAAAGGTGTGGGGGTCTGAGTAAAGGTGTGGGGGTCTGAGTAAAGGTATGGGGGTCTGAGTAAAGGTATGGGGGTCTGAGTAAAGGTGTGGGGGCCTGAGTAAAGGTATGGGGGCCGGAGTAAAGGTGTGGGGGCCTGAGTAAAGGTGTGGGGGTCTGAGTAAAGGTGTTGACCTGATTAAACGATTGGAGGCCATCCTTAAGTCAATGAAAATATTTAGCATAAACTGGTACAGGGAGGAGAAGAGTAAACCAGGGCTGGCCATGGGTGAGGGCTAGATGTGTAATAACCGCACCAAGGTCAACTTGACAAGTAAAGGAATACCGGTTAATGACTACCGGTTATCGAAAAAAAAAATAATGGGAGCATTATTGGTTAAACAAATGGGGGAAAAATACCGTGTTTATTGATACTATCGTTGAATGTGTGTAGAAGCAGGAGAGTTCCACAATGAGCACACACTACACTTGGGACAATTAACTTGTTATATCGCATGCCAAAATATTTGCGGTGGTAACAGGAGAGAACTGTGTAAGCGGGTGTCTGTGTGTGGGTGGGAGAGACAAACAGAGGAGAGGGGAGGAGGAGACAGAATTTGCTGAGATGTGTTATTATTGAGTGTGACTGAGAAATAATAATTCAGTATAGTGGATGAGATAATTATTTGCGTGCATCAAGACATGTTGAATGATTTGCAGGTAATATACAATGTTGCATGACACATGTGATCAGATATACAATGTTGCATGACACATGTGATCAGATATACAATGTTGCATGACACATGTGATCAGATATACAATGTTGCATGACACATGTGATCAGATATACAATGTTGCATGACACATGTGATCTTTTAATGTGACCGTCATGGACAATAAAGAAATCAGCTGACTGAATACATTGTATACAGTGAGTTATCAAACATTAGACTGTCTCAATGTAGAAATGTATTGTTCATTGTGTACAGTAAGTTATCAAACATCAGACTGTCTCAATGTAGAAATGTATTGTTCATTGTGTACAGTGAGTTATCAAACATTAGAATGTCTCATTGTAGGAATGTATTGTTCATTGTGTACAGTGAGTTATCAAACATCAGACTGTCTCATTGTAGAAATGTATTGTTCATTGTGTACATTGAGTTATCAAACATCAGACTGTCTCATTGTAGGAATGTATTGTTCATTGTGTACAGTGAGTTATCAAACATTAGAATGTCTCATTGTAGGAATGTATTGTTCATTGTGTACAGTGAGTTATCAAACATCAGACTGTCTCATTGTAGAAATGTATTGTTCATTGTGTACATTGAGTTATCAAACATCAGACTGTCTCATTGTAGGAATGTATTGTTCATTGTGTACAGTGAGTTATCAAACATCAGACTGTCTCAATGTAGAAATGTATTGTTCATTGTGTACAGTGAGTTATCAAACATTAGACTGTCTCATTGTAGGAATGTATTGTTCATTGTGTACAGTGAGTTATCAAACATCAGCTGTCTCAATGTAGAAATGTATTGTTCATTGTGTACAGTGAGTTATCAAACATTAGACTGTCTCATTGTAGGAATGTATTGTTCATTGTGTACAGTGAGTTATCAAACATCAGACTGTCTCATTGTAGAAATGTATTGTTCATTGTGAACAGTGAGTTATCAAACATCAGACTGTCTCAATGTAGAAATGTATTGTTCATTGTGTACAGTGAGTTATCAAACATTAGACTGTCTCAATGTAGAAATGTATTGTTCATTGTGTACAGTGAGTTATCAAACATTAGACTGTCTCATTGAAGGAATGTATTGTTCATTGTGTACAGTGAGTTATCAAACATTAGACTGTCTCAATGTAGAAATATATTGTTCATTGTGTACAGTGAGTTATCAAACATCAGACTGTCTCATTGTAGAAATGTATTGTTCATTGTGTACAGTGAGTTATCAAACATTAGAATGTCTCATTGTAGGAATGTATTGTTCATTGTGTACAGTGAGTTATCAAACATTAGAATGTCTCATTGTAGGAATGTATTGTTCATTGTGTACAGTGAGTTATCAAACATTAGACTGTCTCAATGTAGAAATGTATTGTTCATTGTGTACAGTGAGTTATCAAACATTAGACTGTCTCATTGTAGGAATGTATTGTTCATTGTGTACAGTGAGTTATCAAACATCAGCTGTCTCAATGTAGAAATGTATTGTTCATTGTGTACAGTGAGTTATCAAACATTAGACTGTCTCATTGTAGGAATGTATTGTTCATTGTGTACAGTGAGTTATCAAACATCAGACTGTCTCATTGTAGAAATGTATTGTTCATTGTGAACAGTGAGTTATCAAACATCAGACTGTCTCAATGTAGAAATGTATTGTTCATTGTGTACAGTGAGTTATCAAACATTAGACTGTCTCAATGTAGAAATGTATTGTTCATTGTGTACAGTGAGTTATCAAACATTAGACTGTCTCATTGAAGGAATGTATTGTTCATTGTGTACAGTGAGTTATCAAACATTAGACTGTCTCAATGTAGAAATATATTGTTCATTGTGTACAGTGAGTTATCAAACATCAGACTGTCTCATTGTAGAAATGTATTGTTCATTGTGTACAGTGAGTTATCAAACATTAGAATGTCTCATTGTAGGAATGTATTGTTCATTGTGTACAGTGAGTTATCAAACATTAGAATGTCTCATTGTAGGAATGTATTGTTCATTGTGTACAGTGAGTTATCAAACATTAGACTGTCTCAATGTATTGTTCATTGTGTACAGTGAGTTATCACAGTGAGTTATCAAACATTAGACTGTCTCATTGTAGGAATGTATTGTTCATTGTGTACAGTGAGTTATCAAACATTAGACTGTCTCATTGTAGGAATGTATTGTTCATTGTGTACAGTGAGTTATCAAACATCAGACTGTCTCATTGTAGGAATGTATTGTTCATTGTGTACAGTGAGTTATCAAACATCAGACTGTCTCAATGTAGAAATGTATTGTTCATTGTGTACAGTGAGTTATCAAACATCAGACTGTCTCAATGTAGAAATGTATTGTTTATTGTGTACAGTGAGTTATCAAACATCAGACTGTCAAAATGTGGCAATGTATTTATTGTTCACAGTTCTGGAAATGTTAAGTACATTTAGTGACGGGTATAATATTAAATAGCATGTTACATTTTAGGGGTGGCTACATTTTAGGTTCATGAAAAGCACATTCCGATTTTTTTAATAAGGTAAATTTTTTTTAAAGATCAGAAATATTATCAGCCAATTGAGCCAATTTGAATAATGGGGGGAAAAAACAAGAAAAAGAAACTGATTCAGTAGAAGAGACAGTAAAAAAAGTCTCTGTTATTTTATTGATAGTATATGTGAGTGTACAACTGTACACACAAAACAAAGAGTTTCTGTTATTTTATTGATAGTAAATGTGAGTGTACACACAGTAAACAAAGAGTCTCTGTTATTTTATTGATAGTAAATGTGAGTGTGCACACAAAACAAAGAGTCTCTGTCATTTTATTGATAGTAAATGTGAGTGTACACAATCAATCAATAAATCATTCTAAAAATAACACAAAAGTGACGTTAGAGTATTGACGTTAGAAACTACGATCATACAATTGTTGTATTCATTTAGTTTTCAAGCCTACAGCATCTGGAAGTTATTTATTGATAATTATTATACATACATGTGTGTATAGTATTAACCTTTGGATATTGAATAAAGCGCTTTTTTTAGTTTATATAGCATCATTATAAATATCATTTTATCTAAGTGTAATTAGACAGAAAGTGAGCACATTCTGAGTGAGTGTATACACACTAAATGAACATGGGGAGTGAGTACATTGTGAGTGAGTGTATACACACTAAATGAACATGGGGAGTGAGTACATTCTGAGTGAGTGTATACACACTAAATGAACATGGGGAGTGAGTACATCCTGAGTGAGTGTATACACACTAAATGAACATGGGGAGTGAGCACATTCTGAGTGAGGGTATACACACTAAATGAACATGGGAATTGAGCACATTCTGAGTGAGTGTATACAAACTAAATGAACATGGGGATTGAGTACATTCTGAGTGAGTGTATACAAACTAAATGAACATAGGGAGTGAGTACATTCTGAGTGAGTGTATACACACTAAATGAACATGGGGAGTGAGTACATTCTGAGTGAGTGTATACACACTAAATGAACATGGGGAGTGAGCACATTCTGAGTGAGTGTATACACACTAAATGAACATGGGGAGTCTCAAAATGTATGCTGTGACCCACCATTTCAAGTGGCTCGCCAAAAATTCAAACTCGAGAATGTATATAATTAGTGTCATAGTGTCTAACCACTAATATAGTGTGTCATACATGTCTCATAATCGTCATACATGTCTCAGAATTGTCATACATGTCTCGGAATTGTCATACATGTCTCAGAATTGTCATTATGTCTCAGAGGTATTATTGTCATACATGTCTCAGAGGTACCATTGTCATACATGTCTCAGAGGTATCATTGTCATACATGTCTCAGAATTGTCATACATATCTCAGACGTATCATTGTCATACATGTCTCAGAATTGTCATACATGTCTCAGAATTGTCATACATGTCTCAGACGTATCATTGTCATACATGTCTCAGAATTGTCATACATGTCTCAGAATTGTCATACATGTCTCAGACTTGTCATACATGTCTCAGACTTGTCATACATGTCTCAGAATTGTCATACATGTCTCGGAATTGTCATACATGTCTCAGAATTGTCATAATGTCTCAGAGGTATTATTGTCATACATGTCTCAGAGGTACCATTGTCATACATGTCTCAGAGGTATCATTGTCATACATGTCTCAGAATTGTCATACATATCTCAGAGGTATCATTGTCATACATGTCTCAGAATTGTCATACATGTCTCAGAATTGTCATACATGTCTCGGAGGTATCATTGTCATACATATCTCAGAGGTATCATTGTCATACATATCTCAAAATTGTCGTATATTTCTCAGTATTGTCATACATGTCTCAGAAATATCATTGTCACACATGTCTCGGAGGTATCATTGTCATACATGTCTCAGAGGTACCATTGTCATACATGTCTCAGAGGTATCATTGTCATACATGTCTCAAAGGTATCATTGTCATACATATCTCAGAATTATCATACATGTATCAGAGGTATCATTGTCATACATGTCTCAGAGGTATCATTGTCATACATATCTCAGAGGTATCATTGTCATACATATCTCAGAATTGTCATACATGTCTCAGAGGTATCATTGTCATACATGTCTCATAATTGTCATACATGTCTCAGAGGTATCATTGCAATACATGTCTCAGAGGTATCACTGTCATACATATCTCAGAATTGTCATACATGTCTCAGAGGTATCATTGTAATACATGTCTCAGAGGTATCATTGTCATACATGTCTCAGAATTGTCATACATATCTCAGAGGTATCATTGTCATACATGTCTCAGAATTGTCATACATGTCTCAGAATTGTCATACATGTCTCAGAATTGTCATACATGTCTCAGAATTGTCATACATGTCTCAGAATTGTCATACATGTCTCGGAATTGTCATACATGTCTCAGAATTGTCATAATGTCTCAGAGGTATTATTGTCATACATGTCTCAGAGGTACCATTGTCATACATGTCTCAGAGGTATCATTGTCATACATGTCTCAGAATTGTCATACATATCTCAGAGGTATCATTGTCATACATGTCTCAGAATTGTCATACATGTCTCAGAATTGTCATACATGTCTCGGAGGTATCATTGTCATACATATCTCAGAGGTATCATTGTCATACATATCTCAAAATTGTCGTATATTTCTCAGTATTGTCATACATGTCTCAGAAATATCATTGTCACACATGTCTCGGAGGTATCATTGTCAAACATATCTCAGAGGTATCATTGTCATCCATGTCTCAGTGGTATCTTTGTCATACATGTCTCGGAGGTATCATTGTCATACATGTCTCAGAGGTACCATTGTCATACATGTCTCAGAGGTATCATTGTCATACATGTCTCAAAGGTATCATTGTCATACATATCTCAGAATTATCATACATGTATCAGAGGTATCATTGTCATACATGTCTCAGAGGTATCATTGTCATACATATCTCAGAGGTATCATTGTCATACATATCTCAGAATTGTCATACATGTCTCAGAGGTATCATTGTCATACATGTCTCATAATTGTCATACATGTCTCAGAGGTATCATTGCAATACATGTCTCAGAGGTATCACTGTCATACATATCTCAGAATTGTCATACATGTCTCAGAGGTATCATTGTAATACATGTCTCAGAGGTATCATTGTCATACATGTCTCAGAATTGTCATACATATCTCAGAGGTATCATTGTCATACATGTCTCAGAATTGTCATACATGTCTCAGAATTGTCATACATATCTCAGAATTGTCATACATGTCTCAGAATTGTCATACATGTCTCAGAATTGTCATACATGTCTCGGAATTGTCATACATGTCTCAGAATTGTCATAATGTCTCAGAGGTATTATTGTCATACATGTCTCAGAGGTACCATTGTCATACATGTCTCAGAGGTATCATTGTCATACATGTCTCAGAATTGTCATACATATCTCAGAGGTATCATTGTCATACATGTCTCAGAATTGTCATACATGTCTCAGAATTGTCATACATGTCTCAGAATTGTCATTGTCACACATGTCTCGGAGGTATCATTGTCATACATATCTCAGAGGTATCATTGTCATACATGTCTCAGAAATATCATTGTCACACATGTCTCGGAGGTATCATTGTCAAACATATCTCAGAGGTATCATTGTCATCCATGTCTCAGTGGTATCTTTGTCATACATGTCTCGGAGGTATCATTGTCATACATGTCTCAGAGGTACCATTGTCATACATGTCTCAGAGGTATCATTGTCATACATGTCTCAAAGGTATCATTGTCATACATATCTCAGAATTATCATACATGTATCAGAGGTATCATTGTCATACATGTCTCAGAGGTATCATTGTCATACATATCTCAGAGGTATCATTGTCATACATATCTCAGAATTGTCATACATGTCTCAGAGGTATCATTGTAATACATGTCTCAGAGGTATCATTGTCATACATGTCTCAGAATTGTTATACATGTCTCAGAGGTATCAGTCATACATGTATCAGAGGTATCAGTCATACATGTCTCAGAGGTATCATTATCATACACGTCTCAGAGGTATCATTGTCATAGATATCTCAGAATCGTCATACATGTCTCAGAAATATTATTGTCACACATGTCTCGGAGGTATCATTGTCATACATATCTTAAAGGTATCATTGTCACACATGTCTCAGAGGTATCATTGTCATACATGTATCAGAGGTATCAGTCATACATGTCTCAGAGGTATCAGTCATACATGTATCAGAGGTATCAGTCATACATGTCTCAGAGGTATCATTATCATACATGTCTCAGAGGTATCATTGTCATAGATATCTCAGAATCGTCATACATGTCTCAGATGTATCATTGTCATACATGTCTCAGAGGTATCATCGTCATACATGTCTAGAGGTATCATTGTCATACATATCTCAGAGGTATCATTGTCATACATATCTCAGAATTGTCATACATGTCTCAGAGGTATCATTATCATACATATCTCAGAATCGTCATACATGTCTCAGAAATATCATTGTCACACATGTCTCGGAGGTATCATTGTCATATATATCTCAAAGATATCATTGTCATACATGTCATACATGTCTCAGAGGTATCATACATGTCTCAGATGTATCATTGTAATACATGTCTCAGAGGTATCATTGTCATACATGTCTCAGAATTGTCATACATGTCTCAGAGGTATCAGTCATACATGTATCAGAGGTATCAGTCATACATGTATCAGAGGTATCAGTCATACATGTCTCAGAAATATCATTGTCACACATGTCTCGGAGGTATCATTGTCATACATATCTCAAAGGTATCATTGTCATACATGTCTCAGAGGTATCATTGTCATACATATCTCAGAATTGTCATACATGTTTCACGCTTAGTTACCAAATTTATTCAAGGACACAACAAATGGACTCACTATGAAATAATATGAAGATGATTTTATTTTTGTTAATTGGTAGTGTCTTGGCAATATTTACTTTACTATTTAACATGTCTTACTTGCGGGCATGTCACTCATACAATGATCGTGCTTTGCCATAAAAATTCCCTTAGCCTTAACGGGCCATCAGAGCAGATGAAGTGTAGAATTCACGTGTTTCTATAACCTCGGCATGTGAAGGGATTGTATGGTTAGCACAAAGCCCAGCCGACTTCCCCAACTTAAGTCAGGTACCCACTTAAAGCTGGATGGACTTTGCATTAAATTTCTCACCGAGGATCGAACCCAGGACTCTCAGGTAGAAAGTCGAGTATCTACACCACTCGGCCATCCGTCCCACACTTGCTTTGCCATACTCACGGCTATTATACATACAGAGGTCCAAGCAAGGAGTTCACCAAGTACTAGTTGTTATACGTACAGAGGTCCAAGGAAGGTGTTCACCAAGTACTAGTTGTTGTTGTACGTACAGAGGTCCAAGGAAGGAGTTCACCAAGTACTAGATGTTGTTTTACGTACAGAGGTCCATGCAAGGAGTTCACCAAGTACTAGTTGTTGTTGTATAAAAGAACATGTTTTAAATTCTGATAAAGCTGCCGATAAAAGACACTAAAACCAATACTTCCACTCTGGTGAAATTAGGAAAAGATCACCCCCCAATGATTTTTACAACATTAGACTTCTAATTTTAGAAAATGACAACAACACGTCAATGAACTAGGGCTCAAAAAATTTCATTGGTCAGATTTAAGTCTAGTATCAGTCCATAAAGTTCTTTATTGGATGCGTCAATTTGTCACAACGATTACTCTACACGTTTCTAGACCTTGAGGGGAATATGAGGAGCCCAATACTTTAATTTGGTCCACCAATACTTTAATTTGAACCACTAATACTTTAATTTGGTCCACCAATATTTTAATTTGGTCCACCAACACTTTAATTTGGTCCACCAATACTTTAATTTGGTCCACCAACACTTTAATTCGAACCACCAATACTTTAATTTGATCCACCAATACTTTAATTTGGTCCATCAATTGAATCGATATATACACAAAATGTCTGCTGTACTTAATCATTGAAAAAAGATGTAGAACAAATTTACTGATATTTCATTACATAGAACAATTTAATGGAAAGTGAGATACAATGCATTGGTTTTCACATCGACTTGGATCAATAAATGCCATTTTTTATCAACACCCATAAAATACAATACATATCATTGCCAACTCAACAACTCATGTTTTTAATACCGTCTAATACTAACTGATGAGCTAATGTAGAATATTTCTAAGTAACTTATTAAATCCACACCACTTGGATTAAAATAAGTAAACAGGGTGGAGTCAACTTGATACGTTTTTTGTATTCACCAAGAACACATTTCAATATTGATTCCTGTTCAGCGTTTTCTCAGTAAACACAACATTTCAATATTGATTCTACTCTGTTGTTTATTTGAGACAACACTACATTCCAATGTTGATTCGACTCCATTGTTTGAGATAACACTACATTCCAATATTGATTCTACTCCATTGTTTGAGATAACACTACATTCCAATGTTGATTCTACTCCATTGTTTATTTGAGACAACACTACATTCCAATGTTGATTCTACTCCATTGTTTATTTGAGATAACACTACATTCCAATGTTGACTCTACTCCATTATTTATTTGAGATAACACTACATTCCAATGTTGATTCTACTCCATTGTTTATTTGAGATAACACTACATTCCAATGTTGATTCAATTCCAGTGTATCCTGTACAACTGATGGGAGTAGATAGAAACAAAAGAAATGACAAAAGACAATCTACTGAAGGCTCCAGGTGGAACTGAGAAAATATCAATCAGCCCCGGACCAAGGAGACGTCGAGGATCGCAACTAAGTGTTCAACTTAAACAGGTAAACACTGTCTGTGTTTAGTCTTCACACCCTTTCTGTGTTTAGTCTTCACACCCTTTCTATGTTTAGTCTTCACACCTTTTCTATGTTTAGTCTTCACACCCTTTCTGTGTTTAGTCTTCACACCCTTTCTGTGTTTAGTCTTCACACCCTTTCTATGTTTAGTCTTCACACCCTTTCTATGTTTAGTCTTCACACCCTTTCTGTGTTTAGTCTTCACACCCTTTCTGTGTTTAGTCTTCACACCCTTTCTGTGTTTAGTCTTCACACCCTTTCTGTGTTTAGTCTTCACACCCTTTCTGTGTTTAGTCTTCACACCCTTTCTGTGTTTAATCTTCACACCCTTTCTGTGTTTAGTCTTCACACCCTTTCTGTGTTTAGTCTTCACACCCTTTCTGTGTTTAATCTTCACACCCTTTCTGTGTTTAGTCTTCACACCCTTTCTGTGTTTAGTCTTCACACCCTTTCTATGTTTAGTCTTCACAGTTTAAATTAATTTATATCAGTTTCATCGCAACAAGAAACCTAATTTAACAGAATATGTATAGTTAGAGTGTTAGACCACCAGCATGAAAAAACCTAATTGAACAGGATATGTATAGTTAGACCACTAGCATGAAGAAACCTATTTAAACAGGATATGTATAGTTAGACCACCATCATGAAGAAACCTAATTGAACAGGATAAGTATAGTTAAACCACTAGCATGAAGAAACCTAATTGAACAGGATATGTATAGTTAGAGTTTAGACCACTAGCATGAAGAAACCTATTTAAACAGGATATGTATAGTTAGACCACCATCATGAAGAAACCTAATTGAACAGGATAAGTATAGTTAAACCACTAGCATGAAGAAACCTAATTAAACAGGATATGTATAGTTAGAGTTTAGACCACTAGCATGAAGAAACCTAATTGAACAGGATATGTATAGTTAAACCACTAGCATGAAGAAACCTAACTCTACTGGATATGTATAGTTAGAGTTTAGACCACTAAGCATGAAGAAACCTAATTGAACAGGATATGTATAGTTAAACCACTAGCATGAAGAAACCTAATTGAACAGGATATGTATAGTTAGAGTTTAGACCACTAAGCATGAAGAAACCTAATTGAACAGGATATGTATAGTTAAACCACTAGCATGAAGAAACCTAATTCTACTGGATATGTATAGTTAGAGTTTAGACCACTAAGCATGAAGAAACCTAATTGAACAGGATATATAATGGCACAAATAAACCCTTAGGTCTCAATTAAATGCCATCGGAACATCCCTTATCTTATGCCTGCAATGTGTAGCTATTAATAGAACTGGATATATTTTTTGTTCCTACATAATATAAACTGATTTTAGTTATTTTAGTAAAATGTTCTTTTGGTAAAAATAATTATCGTAATTAAATATTCACACCACCGCTTGCTGTGAGTTAAACAGACAGGTCTACTAATGAACTCAAAACATCTCAATCAGAAAATAAACAATATAAAGTAGTTGGCACTGAAATACGACAATGAAAACATTGAAACATCACCGTTAACTTCTGAGAGTGTTTTATGAATCAAGAGATTATACAAACATGATATTGACAAACATAAATCAGTCAGACAAGAGTTAATTAATGTGCATACAGTCGGCCTGCCGGGTCTGACCACAAAATAAAACAAAATTGAGTAAGGAAAAAGAAAAACACGTTCGCGGCTTATGGAATCAGTGTAAAAGGTCAAATATGTTCTGTGTCCACGTTTTCTTCTCTCTGTGTTTGATTAAAACACATTTGTCTACTTCAGAATGATGTGAACTTTCTAGGAAGTGGAGTTTCACTTGGATGTGTACAAATTAGAGTAAATAACATTGCATTCAAATTGTTAAGTGTGTATTATATGAGTGTGATGATCTCGTTTTGTTGTGTGACATGACAGACATAGACAATCTGTATAGACCGTATTACAAATACATACAAACATGGAACGCGCTGGCTCATAAAAGCACATGACGAGATGTGGTAAGAAAACCCCCTAAAAAGTAGCCTGATTGGCGGTTTAAATAGGATATCGATTACTTTTAAAGTTTCTATGAATGAAGTCATAGGATATAAATTAAATGATAAGAGTTCCATATTATATCAAATGATAAACGAGCTCCATATTATATTAAATGATAAATGAGTTCCATATTATATACATTTCACATATAGTAACCAGTTCAATAATTTCACTTTTTATGCATCAAAATTAATTTATTTATTAAACTTTACTTTATAAGAATGAACGGCGTTGTCCTGGGCTAGCACGGCCAAAAATGTGTAAATATAACATGACATACATAGACAGGCTGTATAGACGTGATATAACATGACATACATAGACAGGCTGTATAGACGTGATATAACATGACATACATAGACAGGCTGTATAGACGTGATATAACATGACATACATAGACAGGCTGTATAGACGTGATATAACATGACATACATAGACAGGCTGTATAGACGTGATATAACATGACATACATAGACAGGCTGTATAGACGTGATATAACATGACATACATAGACAGGCTGTATAGACGTGATATAACATGACATACATAGACAGGCTGTATAGACGTGATATAACATGACATACATAGACAGGCTGTATAGACGTGATCATAAATATAACATGACATACATAGACAGACTGTATAGACGTGATCATAAATATAACATGACATACATAGACAGGTTGTATAGACGTGATCATAAATATAACATGACATACATAGACAAGTTGTATAGACGTGATCATAAATATAACATGACATACATAGACAGACCGTATAGACGTGATCATAATTATAACACAACATGACATACATAGACAAGCTGTATAGACGTGATCATAAATATAACATAACATGACTGACATAGACAAGCTGTAAAGACGTGATCATAAATATAACATAACATGACATACATAGACAAGCTGTATAGACGTGACGTGATCATAATTTTACTTATAAAGCAGCTAAGCTTGTCCGGGCTGCGGTGTGTGGGGAATCCGTTCTATAAATAAACGACCTCCAGAAATAAATAAACCAATAGTATTTGATAAGTAATCACGTGACCAGCGAGGTCACGAAAACATAATTCAAAATGGCGTCTTGCGTTGAATCAATTCGATATTTCTTTTTTAAAAATCTACAGTTTTAAATAGTTTCTGTGGTTTTTTATTATGAAATGTAAAAGTATTAATAATATATAATATCATTCAAATTATTTTAGTTTTTATTACAACAGATAGGATTTTAATCAGACTAGGTCACTAGTGAGCGCGTTCGTAAATGACCTATGACGTCTAGATGGTACATTTTTTTTTTTTTTGCAGAATGGGAGCGCTGTCGCTATAAATAAAAAAAAAATCCTCTATGACGTCATTTCCCGATGAGTGCTATATCGAGCCTTCGCGCTGCAAAATGACATAATAAAGTAGTTATTTTTTTACTTTTCAGTGCATTTTTTAATGCTTTGTTTTGATTTTAACTATAAATAGAATTCAGGGCAAAACGCTATAAATAAAAATCCTCTGTTACGTCAAATAAAAAAAAAATAATTCTGCACTTGATTTCACGTAAATCGGCTGCGCATTTGATAATCATGCTCAGTTATTATAGTTTGTTAACATTGTGTACTGGAGGTTTTTGTTCCCTCGATGGATTACTTTTTGATGATGGTTTGTTGGTTATGGCAGCCACATCTTTTGACGTATGAAATGTAGGTCATTTCTGCACATTAGGAAGGTGGCATAAATCAGCACCTAATTAAATTAATTAATTAATTGATTAGGAAAGGGTTTAACATTACACCTAGATTTCCCGGGCAACGCCAGGCTTAATATCTAGTTATACCATGACAGACATTAATTTAAGTAATGGGAACCAGTGATAATCTTGAGTATAAAATGAGTTTCCCCCCTTTGTTTCCGTAATAATGTGAATCCTAATACAGGTAGTATAAAGTGTCGAAAATTGAACAATTAGATTTGAAAAGAGACAACCACAGAAAATGCGGATAAATAAAAGCGTGAAAAATCTGCGATACTGACATAAAATATTTTGAAAATCATTCCATAGGATGTGATACAACTTGACATTTGACCTTTCAATAACTCGACCTTTCAATTGTTTATCTTTTCTTATATTCACAGTCGTTTTATCTCATTCAGATCCAGTGACGTCATTTCGGGTTCGGCTTTGGGGTGGGGGGAGGGGGGGGGGGAGAGAGAGACAGAGCCCTGTCAATAATTTTGTCCGTTTTTAACGTGAATAAAAAAAACAAAACTCGTACAATTTGAAGATAGAAGTAAATTTTAATATTTCTTGACAAGTTGACCAGCTACTTAAGATTTACACGCATTTGTTACATATCAATAGTGTTATTAATGAACCTGCATTAATTATTAAATCTGTACTAAATACTGTGTGTGACCAGTTGACTATTAAAACTGTACTAAATACTGTGTGTGACCAGTTGACTATTAAAACTGTACTAAATACTATGTGTGACCAGTTGACTATTAAAACTGTACTATTTACTGTGTGTGACCAGTTGACTATTAAAACTGTGCTAAATACTGTGTGTGACCAGTTGACTATTAATTGTGTTAAATGTCACATTCACTTTTCTAAGACACACACACATAAACACATAGGTGTGATAAGTCCAGGTGAAGTACTAATGATAATATTATCATGTGGTGATAGTGCGGGCACATTAAGACTGGTGAACTGTCAGAATGACCTAAGATATCAATCAGATATCAATCAATACAATAAGTTAACAACCGACTAGAAAATGTTGACTTCAATTCTTATCACTTTTAAATGCGAAAAATAAATTTCAACGTTTCAGACATGCACTACAAACAAATCAATATAAGCAAAGGTGGGTGCAATATAAACAATGGTGGATGCAATATAAGCAATGGTGGTTGCAATATGAACAAAGGTGGATGCAATATATGCAAAAGTGGATGCAATATAAACAATGGTGGATGCAATATAAACAAAGGTGGATGCAATATAAGCAAAAGTGGATGCAATATAAACAATAATGGATGCAATATAAACAATGGTGGATGCAATATAAACAATGTAGGATGCAATACAAACAAAGCAATATAAACAAAGGTGGATGCAATATAAACAAAGGAGGATACGATTTACTATTTTATCCATAATTTTTTCGTTGTTCAACTAATCATCAGATGATGGGTTCATTGTATTCTGAGTTATAACCAACCATCTGATGATTTATTCGTTGTATTCTGAGTTATAACCAACCATCTGATGATTTATTCGTTGTATTCTGAGTTATAACCAACCATCTGATGATTTATTCATTGTATTCTGAGTTATAACCAACCATCTGATGATTTATTCGTTGTATTCTGAGTTATAACCAACCATCTGATGATTTATTCGTTGTATTCTGAATTATAGCCAACCATCTGATGATTTATTCGTTGTATTCTGAGTTATAACCAACCATCTGATGATTTATTCGTTGTATTCTGAGTTATAACCAACCATCTGATGATTTATTCGTTAAATTCTGAGTTATAACCAACCATCTGATGATTTATTCGTTGTATTCTGAGTTATAACCAACCATCTGATGATTTATTCGTTGTATTCTGAGTTATAACCAACCATCTGATGATTTATTCGTTAAATTCTGAGTTATAACCAACCATCTGATGATTTATTCGTTGTATTCTGAGTTATAACCAACCATCAGGTGATTAACTACTACACATGCATAGCCATAACTAGAGAACAACCAGACGAAATAAGAGAACAACCAGCCATAATTAGAGAACAACCAGCCATAATTAGAGAACAACCAGACACAATTAGAGAACAACCAGACGAAATAAGAGAACAACCAGCCATAATTAGAGAATAACCAGACACAATTAGAGAATAACCAGACACAATTAGAGAACAACCAGACACAATTAGAGAACAACCAGACGGAATAAGAGAACAACCAGACACAATTAGAGAACAACCAGACACAATTAGAGAACAACCAGACACAATTAGAAAACAACCAGACACAATTAGAGAACAACCATCCATAACTAGAAAGCAACCAGACACATTTAGAGAACAACCAGACACAATTAGAGAACAACCAGACACAATTAGAGAACAACCAGACACAATTAGAGAACAACCAGACATAATTAGATAACAACCAGACGGAATAAGAGAACAACCAGACGGAATAAGAGAACAACCAGACGGAATAAGAGAACAACCAGACGAAATAAGAGAACAACCAGACACAATTAGAGAACAACCAGACGAAATAAGAGAACAACCAGCCATAATTAGAGAATAACCAGACACAGAGAACAACCAGACGGAATAAGAGAACAACCAGACACAATTAGAGAACAACTAGACACAATTAGAGAACAACCAGACACAATTAGAGAACAACCAGACACAATTAGAGAACAACCAGCCATAACTAGAGAACAACCAGACACATTTAGAGAACAACCAGACACAATTAGAGATCAACCAGACATAATTAGAGAACAACCAGCCATAACTAGAGAACAACCAGACACAATTAGAGAACAACTAGACACAATTAGAGAACAACCAGACACAATTAGAGAACAACCAGACACAATTAGAGAACAACCAGACACAATTAGAGAACAACCAGACACAATTAGAGAACAACCAGACACAATTAGAAAACAACCAGACACAATTAGAGAACAACCAGACACAATTAGAGAACAACCAGACACAATTAGAGAACAACCAGACACAATTAGAGAACAACCAGACACAATTAGAGAACAACCAGACACAATAAAATGTTTTCTATATTTATTCCACCAATCGTGGTCCCCCCTCCCCCCAATTCCTGATTTCACTGCAATGACCACATATCATACTAGAACATCACTGATACAAAGAATACATTCATTTACCACGAAATCTATTTTAGAGAATCTGAAAGTACCAGTACCTGCTTATACTATCAGAATTTTCGGTGAAAAGTTACATGGTGTTTCCACTTGACGTTAAAAAAAATGTAGTTAATGAAAATTATTAACCCTTTTGACTACAGATTTCATTTCTGAAAATTCCTCAAGTGGAAATTAGTCCTGAATGTGTCAAAAAGTAATTTAGAAGCCCTCGAGCCTTACCAGCTGGTTGATAATGTACACCAGTGAGTACACAAGACTATGTGAAACTGTATACTACTGGGTAAGCAAGACTATGAGAAACTTCCCATCTTGACTTCAACACTGCCACCAAAGTTATAAGTCCAATAATGGCACACAGTGGCGCTGTAGTGATGATTGGTTCTCTGTGAGGTTCACTTATTTAGACACCCAATTACCCGCATACAAACAACTCCTGATAGAAAGTATTGTTGTCTCGGGACGTCCAGAATGTGTATTATATCTAAATGGCCACCTATGTAACATTGTGCCCTAAATGTATATTGTATTATATCTAAATGGCCACCTATGTAACATTGTGCCCTAAATGTATATTGTATTATATCTAAATGGCCACCTATGTAACATTGTGCCCCGAATGTGTAATTATATCTAAATGGCCACCTATGTAACATTGTGCCCTAAATGTATATTGTATTATATCTAAATGGCCACCTATGTAACATTGTGCCCCGAATGTGTAATTATATCTAAATGGCCACCTATGTAACATTGTGCCCTAAATGTATATTGTATTATATCTAAATGGCCACCTATGTAACATTGTGCCCCGAATGTGTAATTATATCTAAATGGCCACCTATGTAACATTGTGCCCTAAATGTATATTGTATTATATCTAAATGGCCACCTATGTAACATTGTGCCCCGAATGTGTATTATATCTAAATGGCCACCTATGTAACATTGTGCCCTAAATGTATATTGTATTATATCTAAATGGCTACCTATGTAACATTGTGCCCCGAATGTGTAATTATATCTAAATGGCCACCTATGTAACATTGTGCCCTGAATGTGTATTATATCTAAATGGCCACCTATGCAACATTGTGCCCTGAATGTGTATTATATCTAAATGGCCACCTATGTAACATTGTGCCCTGAATGTGTATTATATCTAAATGGCCACCTATGTAACATTGTGCCCTGAATGTGTATTATATCTAAATCACCACCTATGTAACATTGTACCCAGGATGATCCCCGCTCTCCCTCGAGTTACGCCACTGTCTGTGCACTACTTTATAGATACAGCTGTGGACTTGAAATCTGATCATTCAATCAATGAGCTGATCAAATCAGCAGCAGCCAGTAACACGAGATAGAAAGAGTTGATGTGTAAATACGTTTCCCACCTGTTGGTAGGACGAATGTAGACATAAATGAAGCGTTGAGTGTACATTAGAGTGATAACTATTTTCATTATTTTTCGTAACGAAACTTAAACCCCTCACATTCGAGGAACAATTGTATGTAGATGACAGAAGCAACATTAATTTTTTTTTAATTGAAAAAAGTTCCCCCACCTATTCATTTTTGTTTTCACATATCGCGCAGTTTGACTATCGGTTTCAATTTTACACTGAATTTTTACATGACTTACTAGACTGCTTTTAAGCACATTCCACTCAGTTGTTTCCATTTGTTTATAAACAAGGCATCTACCCTCATCTTCTAAACAGAATAGGGATCCGAGAATTCCATCTGTTGAAAAGCTAATCAATCTCACACGGATGCCCACAAACCGTCAAATTCTTGGAAACTTCACTTTTCTGTTCAATAGCCAGAAACGGCGACTGGATCGAATCAAAATTATGATTACGGATATAGAATTGCTCTTGAGGGAAATTCTAGACTTTCCACTATTATCCAGCGCACTAATCAGAAAGAAACTCAATTGTCTGATTGATTTATATGACAAAAACAAAAAGAAACCGTCTGATAAATTTACTACAACTTTCTCAGTTATTTGATGTCACCAACGTTAATGGAGAATGGAAAAGCAAGGAGGATAAAGAGCTCTATCAGAGGCAAATTAAGAGTGGAGGAAAGATTGGTTATTCAATGGTCAAACAAGCCCCTTTAGAATCAATCCACCCAAGAAAACGAATTCAACTATCCAAAACTCAATCTCAAGCCAGCTCTTCTCAATCGCAACCTACACAAACACATACAACTGTCTCACAACCTACACAAACACATACAACTGTCTCAAAATCTTCGGATTCTGAAACCTCTGCTTCTTCACCCGACTCGACAACCTATTCTTCCACGTCATCAAACCGAAATACCAAAAAGCAAGCACTACACCAGCGGTTTTTCAAGTACAGAAAAACAAAATTTCTACACATAAAGCATATGACGTTCTTGCAACCATTGCTGTACAGGGTTATGATGTACCGGTTCCAAGTCAGGCGGGTGTTTGGAAATGAGTAATCTCTGACGGACGGAAAATGAAAACCAAAATATTTCAAAAACTTCAAAGCAAAGATCCCTATTGTCTCCAGTTCGATGGTAAAAGAATGCAAGGGGAAGAAGATCAAGTAGTTCTGCTGAAAAATGTGACAACAGAAATCAAACTCGGTATTCTGACAACTAGTCAGGTTTAACCCCCCCCCCCCCCCGCCATCTTGCTCGCGGATGTCCACCATAGTTTTACCAAAATGCACACATGTCACAAGTGTATTGTCCACTGAGTTAACGTGCTGATGTTTTACTCACTACTTTCTCCTCATTAAATGTCTTCATCATTGTTACATACAGTCATCCTTGTTACATATAGTCATCATTGCTACATACAGTCCTCATTGTAGATACAGTCATCCTTGCTACATACAGTCATCCTTGCTACAGTCATCCTTGTTACATAGTCATCATTGTTACATGCAGTCACCCTTGTTACATACAGTCATCATTACTACATACAGTCCTCATTGTTACACACCGTTATCATTGTTATATACAGTCATCCTTGTTACATATAGTCATCATTGCTTCAGTCCTCATTGTTAGATACAGTCATCCTTGCTACATGCAGTCATCCTTGCTACATACAGTCATCCTTGTTACATACAGTCATCATTACTACATACAGTCCTCATTGTTACACACCGTTATCATTGTTATATACAGTCATCATTGCTACATGCAATACTCATTGTTACACAACGTCATCATTGTTACATACAGTTATCCTTGTTACATACAGTCATCATTGTTACATACAGTCATCATTATTTCATACGGTATTTTATTTCTAATTGTGAATACGTTGAAATCTTTCAGACTAACAGACCACATCATCCTTACAATTGACACAAACGTATATGTGTATTAGAATGTATCAAACGTATATGTGTATTAGAATGTATCTTTTTTGTTTTGTCTAGAAACAAATAACAAAAACTTTATTTGACATCCAACCCCGCCAAGCTTTACGCTGTTAAAAGGCGTTATACAACACACGTATATAACAGTATGTCAATTTACTCAAACAGTATGTCAATTTACTCAAACAGTATTTCAATTTACTATAAACAGTATTTCAATTTACTACAAACAGTAGATCAATCGACTATAACAGTATGTCAATTTACTAAAACAGTATTTCAATTTACTATAAACAGTAGATCAATCGACTATAACAGTATGTCAATTTACTAATAACTAGTTATGACTGGACTATTACACTGTCTAGTCTATTTATTTTTAGTTTTATAGTGAAAGTTTATTTTCTAACATGGAGTGTTCAGATTTCAGACTTTTTAAAAATAAATATTAACCATGAGCCGGAGCGCAGACTAATTCAATAAACACGGAGCGCAGACTAATTCAATAAACACGGAGCGCAGACTAATTCAATAAACACGGAGCGCAGACTAATTCAATAAACACGGAGCGCAGACTAATTCAATAAACACGGAGCGCAGACTAATTCAATAAACACAGAGCGCAGACTAATTCAATAAACACGGAGCGCAGACTAATTCAATAAACACGGAGCGCAGACTAATTCAATAAACAATCTTGCAACACAATGAGCAGACAGCGGAAGTACAGTTCTGTCCATTTGTCACACCTGCAAGGGTTTAGGAAACATTCACTGCACCAGGCACATTTGGAAGTCAGTTCTGTAAGTACAACCCTGCGGATCTAGAACCTGTAAGTATAACCCTGCGGATTTAGAGCCTTAAGTACAACCCTGCAGATCTACAGCCTGTAAGTACAACCCTGTAGATCTACAGCCTGTATGTACAACCCTGCGGATTTAAAACAGCTGATTGTTAAGGATGTCCCTGATCTGACTAGATAACCCTGGTCAGAAGTGTCCATTGTATAAAACTGGACAGCGTCAGGTTGACCACTAGGTAAACTTGTACAAAGGATGTGAGGCCATTGAGCCTCTTACAATTATTTTCATTGGTTAACATAAATCGAGTGTAGTAATAGTACTAGCACTTGTTCAATGACCTAGTCCTACTTTACGTTTGAATCACAATGACAGTAGGTCTAGTGAAGTTTATTTGTCCGATATCTAGGATTATAAAATAATTCTGCTCTAATTAGATAATATACTGTCACAAAAAAGATATATTGTATACGGTGATGATTAAGTAATTGATCAATAATTGTTTTAAATAAACACGTAAGTTATAATACGTAATGGTTCAACATGAGTTTGAAAAAATCAACGTTGTGGACCGGGGGGGGGGGTGCACATTTTTTCCCCACTCTAGTCTTGGTGAGATGGTCACCAAACTGAATTATAGAATTATAATACAACAGAATTATTGAAAGTCACCAATGTAGCCTACCTCTCCACCAGGGGATCAGGTAGCGACCCTAACTATGAATCTGAGGTGGGTCGCGAACAAATTTAAATGTATAATTAATGGAACGAAAAACAATATTTACATTATTACGAGTCTTACTCTCTATATGCTAAAAATAAATACGTTTGTTAGTCTGCATATTAAAGAGGGGCAATCCTCTTTTTTTTAAAATAATTCTCATTACATGCTATTAAATGCGATTTTATGTGAAATACAATATTCAACTCGTTCATTATATAATGTTTACCCTGTATCTGAACTAACAACATGAACTTTTAAAGCAGAGGAAATCATGTCCAATGGAAACCGGCCAAACGGCTTCAATTCCGTGGCCTTTTCTTACCACTGCTCGTCATAGGCCTTTATGAGCCAGCATTCCGTGGGTCGCGAAGATACAAGTTTTCATAGTGGGTGGCCAAGTGCAAATTTGAGAAACACTGATCTACATTGAAGAGCAGAATTCAGCAGAGTCCGGTTGAGTAGATTCATCCTGGTCCCAGAATATACAGGGAGTCCTCGAACGTTGTATTATAGCGCGAACAATTATAATGTACACCTTTCTTTTTTTTTTTTTAAATTATTGGACTCCATAGTAGGAATGAATAAGGTACATGTCTATGTTCTATAGGTCTTCTGAATGCATGTACAGTCATTTGATATTAAACTATATATACATATCACATTCATGTACAAATTAGTACGAGGCCTAGAAGTCTCAGCAGTAAAAAAAAAATGATGAAAATCCGCAGTTTCGAGGTTGTCAGAAAAATAATTAATGTATACATTTATAAATATTTCCCCTGAAACTAAGTCTCTTGCTCCAGTGCAGGCCCGTAGCCAGATCAAAGTAAGCAGGGAGGCACCAATACCCAGCAAGGGGGCACCTTCTCATTTTAGTTATTTTTTTCTTTATTTTTTCCTCTTTTTCTTCTTTTTTAAGCGGAGGAAGGGGGGCGGCTACGGAGCTGCTCCAGTGGCGAACTTTGGGGGTGACAATTTGGTAGATCACCCTGTTTAAGGAGATTCTGTGTTGCGGTATAAAGCAGGGATGGCCCAATGCGGCTGGATGATGAGTTTTGTGTGGCGCCCAACAAAACCCAGTTTATTCTGTTATTTAACTATTTTTGTTCCCTAAATCGACTATGGTGCTGCTCTTTAAAGTTTTTTCACTAAATAAAACCAGGAGTGCGGCTCTCATGCGTGGCCAACCCTGGAATATAATAATATATACTATACTTATGGATTTAGTACCTGCGCAAATATCGCTGAAGCCCCACTCGCATGTGTGTAGTGCGTAGGCTGCCATCGTTTACTGTAGTGATCAATTGTTGGAGAATGTCTTCGAACTTCTTTTTTTAAACTCAAATCTTTACATTACAAAAATCAATAATGGGTACAAATTAAACATCAATGGTAGGAGAAATAAACTGCTGGTGCTACATTATTTATTACCTAAAAGATAATGGGTTGCACTTAGGGGGAAAAAAAAACATGAATATTGTCAGGGATTAAAAATGTCACAAAGTAGGCAGAATTTTATATGTTAAATCAATATCTGTAAAGGTTTATGTAAAAGTGTGAAATATAAGCTCATTTAGAATAACACTAAAAAATTGGAAATGAAGTTGATAAATACATAGGTCATATGTGACCTGATTACACTTTGCATAGTGGCTTATGTAGTAGCTTATGTAGTTTTCTCTTGATTAAGTGATGACTAATAATTGAAAATATTTTCATAAATATGCAAATATATTTAGAAAACACTCCAGCTTTATTATTGTGTTCATGCAGTGATTATTAAAGTGAAGGCCCAACCCACTGTTGCTCTACAAACTCTCGATATGGGTTTCTAAAATTACAATAGTTATCTAACGAAGAACTTGTAAGACCTTTTTTTGTCTATTCACAAGAATAACTGTACTACACTGTAACATAGTTCAACAAATAATGTTGTGGTTCCTACAACAAAGTTGCAGGTGTGTAATGTCAATTGATTCTAGTCACACTCACTCAACAGTCAGTTCCTAGGCTCTTTGTTTAGTTCTACCAATTTAAAAAAGATGTTCTGTTCAAAACATGCACAGTATTTCAAGATATATGTGATGAGAGTTACTTTTGACCAAATAAACTGATATAATTTAGGTGATGGACTCAAAACATGCATATAATTTTACACAAGTTGAAAATAACATCCTCTGACAATTTAATACATGAGTAAGTAAGATTTTTGTTAATCGTAGCAATCTCAAAAATAGATATTGCAATAAACTAAAACTAGAACTTTTTTACTTTAAAGTAATAAATATGACATTCAACAAACTACACAAAATAATTCCTTGTAAATAGCTATGTAAATTATTTTAATCTTTTTTTTCTCTTTTCTGGTGGGTCACAAGTAATAAAAGTTTGGGAACCCCTGTATTTGGGCGTAATTAACTAAATAGTTTTTTTTAACAGCACTGAGGTGTTTAGGATAAATGGTAAGTTTCTAAAAATTGCTTTAGAAAAGAGACTAAAAACTCCAAACAGAAGTTTTTGAAGCAGAGTTTTATCCAAAAGTAAAAAATATAGAGACAGACTTCTATGATGTTAATAAAAGAAAAAAAAATATTTTCCTCTGAGAAGTGAATTGCTTTAGTCATAAAAGATGATCAAATAATACAACAAAATTTTCTAAACAAAGAGAAATTTCTTGTCAAAATGTTCAAAAGAAGTTGAGCTTAGGCCATTTCAGTGCACTAGCCTGGATTACACACCTTGGCACTATTATATGGACACTATGCTGATTAACCAATTATATTTCATTCAAATGAGGGCTTGTCAAGGGGGCACCAAAACACAATTCACAGGGGACCATACTGCTGTTAAGATGCTGTTAAGTTAGCATTCATTAAATCAAAGGCCAACTAATATTCCATCTAATTGTTATTAAACAAATAAATGTTGAGTATAAAAATTGTTTAAAAGAGAGTGATATTAAGATGTTCGACAATGTTAAGATTTAGTTTTAAACTATGAATTTAACACATTATTTAATACAATAATAATGCAGTGTAGTAATTAAGAGACTAAATATGACATCTTTTTTAAAAAAAATAACATTGCTAATTATCCTAATACTAAAACTAAAGTGAAAGAAATGTATTATTACAGGGAACTGGTTGTGTTCTGTTGCAATATTTAATGAGAAGAATGGTCATTCTTAGGTCTTTCAGGCCCCTATGCAGAAACTTCAAGTGTTTTACTTTGCACCTAGGTCTACTTAGCATCAGATATAATTGGGATTAATACTTGAAAATGGGGCCCGATTTGGCGTAGTTTGCTAATCCATAGTCAAAGAATATAGACCATAACTTGCATTAGAACTGCACTGAACTGTGAAAAGTATGTAATATATAATACATAAAGCTTCAATCATACCATAATCATGCTGTACCAAATCTTGATAAATTAATCACTACACCCGCTACCATATAACAACTGTTAAATTGTCTGTTAATTAAAATTTTATGAAATGTTAGTAAAAAAATCGTCAATGCCGACTGCTCCTGAAATAATTAATAACAATAGTCTAGTAGTTGACTCATGAAGTAATTTACTTACCCCCGTATTTTAGTGCATGTCCAGATTCCAAGGGTATAACAAGAAGTGGGAATAGGCCGCTCAATCCTACTAGAATCGATGCTAAAATTGAAAAGGCCCATGTTTCAAAATTTAAATTGCTGGTACCCCATAAAAGTCCGATGTTCGATCCAGTATTTTCCTCTACTTGAATGTTTTCAATTGACATTTTGCCACGTCTAATCAAGAACTAACTGGAAGATCTAATGACTCTACGTTTATGCCTGGCGGATTTATGAGATGCTGATATAGCCCTACATATTTCTCCATTCAACAAGAGTAAATGAAATCTTATTGTGATTATAATTATTATTTGATGTAACAGCTGATAGTGATAGATAAGCGTCTTTCATTTTATTTTCATTAACTAGTGACGATTTGTTTGACCTAAGCTCAACTTTGAACCTTAGCGTGGCAGCTAAGTTAAGTTTCGTAAAAAAGGGGGGGAAAAAGCATATTATTACTATTTGGTGAGTCATTGCAATAAATTGATGTAATTCACTATTGATAATTAGTGCTATTATATTTTTTCACTGCTTTGTGTTTGTTTACGTCAGTGATGTTTTAAAACTAAATGATTGCCATAATAATAACAACATCCTACTACCCCTAATATTTTATTAGAATATTCCGGTCACCTCGTTTCTCAAACATCCATCCTAAACAGTATATTATAAAAATAGGGGTAGCACGCTGCATGCTCCATTGTATGTAGGCACTGAGTTCTGGCACCGTTCTGAAGTTCAGCTACGCTACCTACGTAATAGCACTCTGAGTAGAAAGGTGTAGGGATGATAGAGGTGTAATGTTAATCTGTGTTACCTTGTTCAGAGTAGTTCAGACAAACAGATGCTCACTTTGTGGTTAGCAATTGTGGAGTAAAATTGGATAGCCTATACTACATGCATCATTCTATAGCATCATTTTTTTTAAATTGATTTAAAATACATATAATTTTTCGCACTTTGTCATACAATGCACTATCTCTTGAGATTTATTAAATATCTCATATAAATTCATATTATTTCAATGAAATAATTATGGATGCAGCCTTTCGAACCACGATTTTTGACATTGCACAGGACGCATCACAAGCAGCAACAGCACACAATGAAAGTCATAACTATTACAGCCGAGCGGTTAGTTAGTTGATTATTTTTTTGATATAAATTAAACTTTTAATAGTTTAGTTCATAAGTTATTTTTATAAAACTTTTTAACGGGTCATACCGCCACCCCCCTTCTCACCCCCCCCCCGGCCTTTCTTTTATAATTGAAAACAAATTAACACTAAGTGTTATATTGAAAAAAAAGAAAAAAATAGTTAAATACCAAATTTAAATAATAATTAATACAAATAATAAATTAAAACTTTTTTTATATTTTTCTTTATTACATTTAATGTGTTATTAGTGATATGAACAGCTATTTATCACAATTTGGAAAATCACAAGTCATATTTAATCATATTAGATTTACAGAAATGAACAGCAGTCATTCATGAAAATAAATGCTAAAAGTGCTGTCATTATAGACTTTGAGATCAATGTATTATGGCATTGTGTAATAATGTAGTATAAGGCGATAAGCATTTATTAAATATGAAATAATAATTTAATGATGATGTAATATTACCAACCATTAAATAACAATGTTATATGTAAATATGACCAGTGAATGAATGTGCAGTGTGAGCAACCATTATTAACAATGTAATATGAACAGTTAATGACATAATGACAGTGTGTATGTGTAAGTTGAACCATTATAGATAATGTAATATGAACAGCCAATATTGACAATATGAGCAGTTCATTGACCTTTAGAAGCAAGCTAATAACTTGGCCCCCTATAATGCTGTCAGTCAGGCTCGTAGCCAGGTCAAAGTAAGCAGGGGGGCACCAATACCCAGCAAGGAGGCACCTTTACTTTTTCTTTATTTTTTCCTCTTTTCTTCTTTTTTTAAGCGGGGGGGGGGGCACTCCATACATAGGGAGGGGGGGGGGACGCCCCCCCAGTGCCCCCCCTTGGCTACGGGGCTGCTGCCAGTGTTTAGGAGTCATTGAAGAAAATATATTTGAAGACCTTTTTATTTCCAATAAAGATTCTTGTCAACTCAGTCATTAGCAATAAAAAGGTCAGTTAGAGCCCCAGGCACAGAAGAAAATATTGGGGCTTTTAAATAGATGGAGGCAAGGCCGTAGCCAGGGGGGAGAGGCTAGGGGGCTGTAGCCCCCCCCCCCCCCCAAATTAATTCTAAAAATCAAATTCTATTATAAAATATACTTTATCATTGTGTTCCAATTTTTTCTTATATAAAACTCTCCGCACAGCCCCCACCCCAAGCCGCACAGCCCCTCCCCAAAACAAAATCCTAGCTACGGCCTTGGATTGAGGTATCAGAAATGCTATAAAACTATTTTTTTTTTGGATATAAAGTAGGGCTTTTAGGGGGCCCTTCATAACTTGTGCCTGGGGTGCATTCCCAGTGCACCGGCATTTAAATCTTCTCATTATCCAACCACTTCCACATATCTTTATCTACAATAATTTAATTTATTATACTACTCTAATTGATGACGACTAACCATATATTTATTATCCAGTGCATTCATGAATTTTTTTAAGCAAGCAATAAATTAAAGAATATTTTGTCTGTTTATTTTTTCAGAGTGTCACAATTGATAAATTACCAGACAAGCTTCTCCTTCATGTTTTTAGTTTTTTGCGTCGGTCAGAGCTTGGAAAAGTTGCCAGGGTTTGTCGAAAATGGAGACTTTTAGCTTATGATAGTCGTCTCTGGACAAGGGTTTCACTCCGCCCAGAATATTCAGGTCTCCATGTCTACTCTCCTGAGGTTCTACAAGCACTCATTGGAATACGGTTTGGATCCACTCTTCGTTATATAGAGATTCCCAGTGACTTGATTACAGCTCCGGTTCTTCATGAACTGGCTAATAAATGTCCGGCTCTGCGGTAAAGATATTTTTTACCCTACCAAGGACACTTTACTATAGGGCTTTGGAGCTAAGGGAATTTAAAACTGCTCCAAACATTAACATCAATTATTATTTGACTTATACCATTATCATATTGACCGTAAGGTTCTTTTTAAATCTTACAGATTTTTTCCACTGTCACTGATCCAATTTTACCCTTTTCTTACTCCGAAATAATTTAAATTTACTTTTATATCATTTAGATTTTTTAATTATTGTAAGAACATGCTGTTTTATACATATTTCTGGTATTCATCGCCAAACATTCACTGGTCTTCAAAATGTACTCTTTTGGTACTCTTCTTGGTTGATCATTGACTTTTATTTTTATTAATTTTTTTATGGGAGTCAGAAAATCGCAAACTTTCTATTTAATGATTTCAGGTAGGTAAATTTAAAGTCGTTTTTACGCTAGAGCACCAAGTAACTAAAAGAATGTATGGATTGTATTGCATGTGTTATTTTAATTCATAAGGTTATATTCTAAGCAACCTTTATTGGGATTAGATGTACATTTTTATGTAAATAATGGGAGGGATCTGCCTGAGATGGAACTTTTTCTTCTCCAGGAGTTCTTTGGGTGTTCAGTGTTTTGATACCTCAGAATATGAACTTAATCCATTTAAAATGGCTCAAATTCCAAATCGTTTAGGTTTTAAATCACTTTTCCCATTTCCAAATTATTTAAAAGAGATTAATTCCCACAATTCATTATCACTACTTAAGTACAGCTGTCACTCTTCCAGTGCAGGACTCGCCATCTGCCCTACTATTCAGAATCTGAGATAAATCCTTTGAATAGGTTTTGTATTCTCCATTATAATCATACACAATAAAATTGATGGATCCCTACATAAACTTGATTATTTACTATTTTTTGCTGTAGCCAAGGGGCAGCATCTGCTATACTTAAATACAATGAATACAAAGCTCATTAAGTGTCTAATTGCTAAATCTGAGAATTTACTTTTTTCTCTTTATAAATCATAAAATGGATATGTTCGTTTCTATATACACGGAAAACATGAAACATGATAATATAACTGTTGAGATCGAACCCCCTTCCACCACGGTGCCCCATATTACGTTCCTTTCATTCCCACCCCTTAAAGGGCTGTGGTCAGTGAAGCAAAGTGACCGAGATCAAAGCCATATTGGACTCAGGTGAAACCTCTAAGTCGGGCTTTGATATCCGCAATGCCCTCCCCCTATTCTATTCCGCGAGATCAAAGCACCACTGGACTCAGGTAAAACCTCGGAGTCAGGCTTTGATGTCCGAAACGCCCTTCCCCCTATTCCCCACCCACCGGGATTCGGAAACCAGAAGTCGATCGAAACGAACAAGCAGTTTGAAGTTAGTTTTAGTCTGTGTGATATTAGAGTTTGAGAGTCACGAGTAGTTGTGCATAAAGTGCATTATTTTATATTTCAAATTAATAAGTGTTGACTTATCTGTGTATTTGACTCTGTGTTTATTGAGTATCTACAAAAGAGCCCGTAACAATAACTAAATATAATAGAAGGCAAGGTCTCACTGACTGAATGACTCACTAATTCTGCAACTTACTGTGTAGAAAAAGGCTGAAAATTGGCAGGCTTATTTTATAAAGCTTAATTACAACTATTTAAGCAGGTTTCCTTTTCATAATTCTACCCATAATGGTCAATATTATCCGCCATGTTGATTTTTATAATTTTTGGTCCAATCTTCCCAAATTTTGGTAGGCGGCTTCCATACTTTACCAGCAACATACTTATTTGGGTGGTTTGACGCCACTGTCAGTCGCCGCATTAAAATTTCAAAAGGAACAATAAAGGAACTAAATAAGGCATCAGAAATATGATGTATTTTGATAAGTTTTTTTATAAGCATTTTGAGCGTGTGTGCAGAAGCAGCCATAGCAGTATGGTGGTTACTACAGTGAAATCATTTTTTGGGATTATGGCAAGTGTTATTTGTGGGGCCTAACACAAAGGTTTAGCTTTGCAACTATTAGGTAACAATAAAAATTAAGACCACTCCCGGGGTATACATTTTAAGGACACTCTGTACTTGAATGGTAAATTTACTAAGTTTTTTGTATATATAAGCTTTAAAGAAAGTTGTAAAATTAATAACGGATACTTTCATTACATAGAGAAAACGTTATTAATGGCATAATATGTGACATGATGGTAAAGGGAAAAAAATAAAAAACACACAAATAAAATGTTAAATGTTCAAATTTCAAATCATGTTCATATTGTAAGGCTTTTTAAAATATTTAGTTGGTTTCTAAGCTGTTTGACTTTTCAGGCGTTCATATTTCGAGAATAGACAGCATTTTTAGAGACTGCCCTGGCTAAGCAAAAGCTATTTACATTGTTGGATATAAAACATTTAATTGTATCAACCTAGTCAAGTGTTACTTTGGATGTCTACAACTCTTTCCAGACTCCTGGATTGAATCATATCAGCTAATAAGATTCAGCTCCAAAGCCCTACTTCAGCCTAATTTTAAATCTCTGTTGAATTTTTTCATTTGGCAATATTATTTTATACAAAGTCTAATAATATTTAATATTTTATATAAAACATTTTAAGATCATATTTTTTTACTAAAAAAATAATTTCATTATCTTGTAGCGTTAATTAGAAATATTTTCAATAACAGTTTTTTTTTGTTTTTTTTTTCATAGATACATGACATTAGATTTTTCTAATGCAATGCAGCTCCATGATTTTAATGACCTGAATGCTTTCCCCTGTAATTTGCGTAGTTTATGCATCTGTTTGTCTGAAGTAATATTTTTGGAAGGCTTTATGCGGAGAATCTACAGCTGCTTGTCTTCTTTGGAGGTCCTGCATTTAATAGGTAGGTCCAAGAAAATAAAGATTCTTTTAAATTTTTTTTCAACTATTATTTGTTGTTTTAGAAAAATGTCACGAAACAAACAGTTTAATAAATTTATAAGAATTTCTTGAAAGATAATTCATAGAAAGTTTAATCTTAAGGCAGAGATCTAAGCAATAACCTGACTAAAACACACTGGAATTCAGTTTCCTGAATAAAAAAATGATGTGTAAGAAAAATAATGCACCATAATTAAGTTTTTACAGGCACTTTTTTTTTATAAAGTGTCCAAAAACATGCCAGTTACAAACTTTGGGACTGAAATTTAAGTAGTACACGTACTATGCATACACTTTGAGAAATGAGAAAAAGATACCACTGCAAAACACTAAGATGAAAAAAACTATCAGGTGAAATGTGATGAAACTTTGCAGTAGAAATATTTGATCTAATACCTTTGTTTGTAAAATATGTATTTCCAATTCCTTAACTGGTTACGTCTTTATTCAATGGCAACTGACCTTGACTCCATTTATTTGTAGATTTTTGCTTTAACTATGTACTGATGTCAACATTTTAATTGGTAAATATCTTTCAAAATAATGTTGTCATCTTCTGTCTTATTTAATAGAGGAATGCCTAAAAGATTGACTCTTGATAATATGAATAATTTGTTTTTTTTTCATATGAAACTTTCTTTCTGTGAATTGATGTTATCAAATTCATATATATATTGTACTTACCATACCAATACTTCACGTTAGGAACATTTGAGCTGTCTTCAGAATCAGAAGAGGATATTTATGAAGTGATCAACATCAGCAAAATCAAAGCTCATACACCAAACCTGAAAGTGGTCAATCTGTATGGGATCACATTTCTAGATGACACTCATATTGAACTGTTGGCTTCTAACTGTATACACATTGAATGTCTGGCTTTAAATTTCTGTCTGCGAGTCAAGGGTAGTTCTTTTAAAAATTTAATTCAACGTTGTAAGAAACTCAAGACCTTGCTGCTACATCATGCTGGTATGTATAATTCTATGTAAAATCTTAGTTGATTTACAACTAGTTGTCCCCGATTCTCCACCAGGTGGGGAGCAACGGTATTGGTACATGCATGGCCCGTAGAGCATCATCAACATTACTTTTAAAACTCCTTTCATCGTTTACTTTTTTAATTATTGCAGATAAAGATAGGAGGAGATGGTTGGATAATGAGAAGATTTATAAAAAACAAATTAATGAAGTCAAAGTTTTCTAAAAGCTTAATATACAACAATATCTACTGGCAGAAATAATTCTTAACAAAGTGAACAGACCTGGTATTATTATGACTTTGTTCAATATCAATACATGCAGATGTAGTGTCATATGTAGACACTGTGCTAAAAAAAAAAATAATTCTCTCCCTTAAATTTTGCGCAGCTTATCAAATAGTCCAGCTAAATGGGAGTAGGTCACTGGTCAACCTAAGATTTTCAAATCAGAATGTAAATGCATAAATCTCTTATTCGTAAAAATATAAAAGAAAATAGAAAGCATTCATGGGTCAGAAAGGAGTGGCATGCCAAGTTTGGCTATTTTTCCTTAAACGATGCAGATTTGTGTGTATGCTGGCTAACCAAATATCTGAACATTGTTTCTTCTTTTCATATAATTATTTCTATTTAAAAATTAATTATAGTTTTTTTTTTAAGTATCATGTATAAAAAAAAATGGAAATTTAATTAACTACTTTTAATGCACACCACATTTACATAAAATTGTCAAGCCATTTTGAGTTTGACTCATTTTTACTTCTAATAGTTATATTGTGGCTGAGAGTCAGGAAGCCACAAACTTCCCTGTTGAAATCCCATATTTGTCCGGGAGCCAATAAACTAAAAAAATATGTGTGTTGTAATTAGAGAAGAGGTGTGAGTGTTGACGGTCATAACTCTTAGAGAAAAATTTATTGTTGTTTTTTATGCTATATACATAGTCACAAAGAAGCATGCATTTACTCATTTGTATAAATAATTAGGCTAAAAGCATTGACGATATAGATAAAAATGAATTTTATATATATTTAAATTCATAGCCATTTCATTATGAATGATTATGCTAACTATATTAAATAAACACACTACCATAAAATAGTATCATCTATAAATATGACTATGTCCGTCAACACTCACGCCTCGTTCCTGGTTGTAATGCATGTACTGATAACATTTTGTCTTCTTTAATTGTTCAAGTAAAATATAATTTTAATCTATGAAGGATAAAATTCATTCAGAGGATGAAAAGTTTATGAAAACTTTAATTTTCATTTATTGTCACTTTTAGTCTATTTAATGTTTTTTCTCTATAATATGCATACTAATTGACTTTAAAAAAATGGTTTCAGGTGTTGAAGATGATCATATGACAAGTGTACCATGGGAAACATCAGCAATACACGAGTTAGACTTGACTTCTACAGAGCTCTCTGCTCAATGTCTTGAAAATATTTTACTTCGTATGCCAGGTTTCACCTACTTAGGACTTGGATATTGTGAATTTTTCAATGACAAGGTCAAAAAGTTATTTCTTAAACCTTAAACAATTAAATGAGTTGAGCCTTTGGTAAAAAAAACAACTTATTAACATTTTATTCTCATTCCAATTTTTATTGGAAAGAAGATCCTATTGTGTTAATGAAAATTTGATCACCATATTTATTTTTTACATTAGATTTTGAAACATTTGCTTCATTTACTATGTTGCATTCACAAGCAATTTATTGTTACTTTTTTAAACTATTTAACTTACTAACAGATTCTGGAAAAACTGATGGAGAAAAATAAATTTAGTCGCCTGCAAGCTCTGGATATAAGTCATACACATGCCCTGAGTGAAAACGCCATCTACCAACTGATACAAACACATGGTCAGAATCTTCGAGGGCTAATGCTTGCAGGAAAACCAAAACTGACTGAGAACTTTTGGCTGAATGCTATACCTTATCTTAAAAATATCAAGTAAGTCATCTATGGTAATTCAGTCATTGGATTTCAGAATTTCTTTTGGATTTTAAGTTTGAGTTTACAAATGATAACTTGTGAATATTATTTTGACATATGGTGCAATTTTAGAAATTTCAAGTAATGAAGTGAGATAGTTGTATTTTAAACTATTTGGTGTCAATATTTTTAACACTGGATGCTGTCAGATTGTTAAACTAACATGCAGTTTTTTATTGTGATTCACTGGATGCTGTCAGATTGTTAAACTAACATGCAGATGTTTATTGTGATTCACTGGATGCTGTCAGATTGTTAAACTAACATGCAGTTTTTTATTGTGATTTACTGGATGCTGTCAGATTGTTAAACTAACATGCAGATGTTTATTGTGATTCACTGGATGCTGTCAGATTGTTAAATTAACATACAGATGTTTATTGTGATTCACTGGATGCTGTCAGATTGTTAAACTAACATGCAGTTGTTTATTGTGATTAGTGTCATATTTGCTTTTAAGACTATAAAAATGTTTACCACTAAATGAGCAAAAACAATGAAGTCATTACATTTGGTATTTGGCTGTTTGGTATATTTTCAGGATCTGTGTTTTAGGCACAGCTAATGGGTGGTTTTTAAAAATGCAGTCCAGAATTCATGTGGATCAGATTGTTGAAGCATTTGCCCAGAACTGTCCCAGACTTGAGAGGTGTGAGATACAGTGGGATCCTGATACTATTCGCTTCAGTGACAAGAGCAACAAATTTATTGATCATATCAGGTATTCATTCTTTTCTATAGTACCTCTTAATTATTATATTCATAAGTATTAATATTACTATATTACTACCAATTTGAAATTTAAATTGAACAGAATGTATTACTTTAACTTAAAAATTACTTTTTTTTTTCTGACCATGACTTACCTAAAAAACAATTTTTAATCAAATTCTAAGGTTGCGTTGCCCTTCACTTAAATCATTCACTCTCAGTGATGGAGAATATTATGAAATGGTGAAATCAAATTTTGAACGTGCTGACAGAGTAAAAGTGGTTAGGACTTGCACAAATTACACCACAAGTATTGTTAGTTTATTAACTAACTACAATGATTTATTATTTAATTGATTAGATTTTGTTTGTAAGACGTTAACCTTGTGCTGGTAAAATATATTTATATTAGATTCTATTTATAAATAACAATAATTACCCAAAGTGTGCAATAATAATAAAAAAAAAGAGATCTTCAAATTATTTTTTTCTGCATGTGTTTTTACTGTCATCCCAAAATATTTTCACTTTATCCTATTTATCTTAATTTTTCATTCCTACATTTTGTTTTTAGATTTAGATTTTAACAATATACATAACTTACATCAGCTTAAGAAATTGTATTTATTTTTATGGTTATTTTTTTTTTAAATATTTAACAATAAGTCTAATGACAGATGGACTTTTTTTAATGATAATATCTGATTTACAAAACTACTCAACAGTTTTATTGATAATTTACAATATCACTTGACAGAAGTTTACAACCAGCTGTACAAAACTTACTTATGTTTATATACATTACGTACATTAATTTATAAATACATACAATTAGTATACATTACAGTTCATATATTTATCTATAAATACTTAAAAAAATAATGACAATAAATTCCCATCACTATTAGAATACTTTAACCACATAACTACTTTTTATTGAAGCTTAGCTAAAAAAAATACAAAATTGTCAAAAAGTTTCTACTTGACAAATTTATGGAGCTGAAATTGGAATAGTACTTTCATAAACAGACAAAATAGTAATACTCATGAATAGCACTTTCATAAACAGACAAAATATAATTATAGTAATACACATGAATAGTAGCATTACTCACATTGGAGACTTATTATTCATTGCAAGAATTGACTATATACTATTTGTTTTGAGGATTTAAATTCTACTTATTTAGAATTGTGCATTCATTATTAAGTACCATTATTGTTTTATTGTTGTTGTTTTTTAACTACATGACCTGGTGTGAAAAACAAAACTTTTTTTTTTTAATTTGTGATAACCTCTAAATTATTCTTTTGAAACACATTGGATACAATTTAATTTTTTTTTTATTTCATTTGAATAATATAAATTCATGGCTTTCAGTCAAAAGCAGGGGTGCAGAACAAGAAGTCATATGGCTGCATGCATCTGTAGGGGAGGTAAACAGCCATCAGGGGTTAGTCATATGGCTGCATGCATCTGTAGGGGAGGTAAACAGCCATCAGGGGTTAGTCATATGGCTGCATGCATCTGTAGGGGAGGTAAACAGCCATCAGGGGTTAGTCATATGGCTGCATGCATCTGTAGGGGAGGTAAACAGCCATCAGGGGTTAGTCATATGGCTGCATGCATCTGTAGGGGAGGTAAACAGCCATCAGGGGTTAGTCATATGGCTGCATGCATCTGTAGGGGAGGTAAACAGCCATCAGGGTTTATAGGGTTGTGCTCCCCTGGTTAATTAATGCCCCCTCAATACTAACAAATATATTTTCATAAACTTGCTTAATTTTTCTTAAAATAAATGTGTTAAACTACTTTTAGTGTTCATTTTTTTAAAAATTGTACTATTATTTAAATCTTTATCCAAGTCAATAGAAAATCTCAGCATGAATACATTTTAAACTCAAACAATTTATAAAAAAAAACATTTAAATAACTTCTTCAGCATAAAGTAACAATAACAGTTGATAACAACAACTTCAATGTTTTCACTTCTGTACATTTCAATTTGTTTACTGATGTATAATTCAGTATATTTACAACATGAGCCTGACTATACACATGAGGAGGTCTAGGAATGATTGGATCACCCAATTAATTATGACTGATTGTAGCAAAGATCACCTAATTAATTATGATTATTGTATCAGAGATCACCCGATTAATTATGATTTATTGTATCAGAGATCACCCGATTATTTATTGTATCAGAGATCACCCAATTAATTATGATTGATTGTATCAGAGATCACCCAATTAATTATGATTTATTGTATCAGAGATCACCAGATTAATTATGATTGATTGTATCAGAGATCACCCAATAAATTATGATTTATTGTATCAGAGATCACCCAATTAATTATGATTTATTGTATCAGAGATCACCCAATTAATTATGATTGATTGTAACAAAGATCACCCAATCTTTAGGAATGATTGTAGGAGGGATCACCCAGTCTATTTGGAATGATTGTTGAAGGGATCACCCAATCATTAGGAATGATTGTAGCAATGATTGTATCATATTTCACCCAATCTAATAGGAATGATTGTATCAGAGATCACCTAATTAAACTGAAAATATTCAGATAACAATACAATTAATTTAACAGAAAGCCATCCTTGATAGCTTTGTCTGGTAAAGTTTCAGTATATTGATAAACAAATGTAAAATTGAATGAAAAAAATTCACTTACATGAAAAGTAATTTTTTTTTCTACAAACGAAAACTATATGGTGGAAATTTGATGACATTTACTTATTATATAGCCATCATGAATAATTTTGGTTTACAATCATTTGTTGAACATACTCATCTCTTGGGTTTATGATTCTGAACAAGCAAAATTTTTGGCATTCAATAAAGTATGATACTGGTTGAGACTGTTTCTAGACTACCAGATGTGTCACATCTTCAAAATATCACATGGTATAGAATTCTATCACATCATCAGACTGTCACACAGTTTAGAATTCTATTGTGTGTCGTCACATCATCAGACTGTCACACAGTATAGAAGTCTATTGTGTGTCACATCATCAAAATGTCACACAGTATCATGAGAACCACATTTAGAAATTGATTAAAAAACAAATACAACTGTTAAAAAAATACTTTGGTCAGTGGCGCGACCGGGGGGGGGGAGCTTCAGACCCTCCCCAAGACCAAATCATCAATACATATTTCACTATATAAAGTTACTAATAAGACTGTAAAACTGTCTTTTTTCAATATGTGAGCCCCCCCCCCCAGCACTTTTTGCTGGTTGCGCCACTGCTTTTGGTTGAGAGTCACTGCCCTTGATATAATCGTAAAAGTATATTTCATGCTCTCATTTAAAAACTGTTCGATCGATCTGCATACATCGTTTAGCTATAAATAAAACCAAGCGCATGATTTATAAACAGGGGCATGAGAACATACCAACATTGCAAGAATCCCTGTTTTGGTAAAAACTTAAATTTTGTTGTTAATCTTTAGATTAGTCCGCTTCATACTGTCATCTATCTATCTATCTATCTATCTATGATCCCCCCTCTCTCCTCCCTCTCTTTCTATCTCTCTCTCACTGCAATTATAGAATATTTCTCTAAGCACATTAGGTCAACGATTTTACAGCACTGACACATGCTATAGGCTATTAATAACTCCTTGCTGATCGTGCAATAAATCTAGCTCACATGTGCAAGAAATTGACCAATCCTTGATGCCACCTGAGAGTTAATCACTTTCTCATTATGTCTTATCGTGCACTAAATGAAACTTAAAGTGAAACTCCATAAATTTGAACCAAGAAAATGAGGATTGAAATGTATAGGCTAGTGAAGTATTACATGTATAAGGATATAGCTGTACACAGTAGCGGATTTAGGTCAGTTGGTTCCAACTGGGCAAAAGAAAATATGATCATTCAAAAGACAGAGGCAGGGAAATAAAATGACAGGTGTTAGGTATTTTTTTTTTAGTAGTCCAGGGGGAAAGGGACTCCTGCCTTTTAATCCACTGTAGCCTATATTTGATTCATTAAAAATAGTCCAGCAGTATACCTTTCTTCTATTGAGAATATTGATGATGTCATTATTTTGAAATTAAAAAAAAAAGTGTTTGTAAAAGTAAACGAAGAGACACGTCTTCATAATTTGAAATTGTATCGTACGGAAAAAAAATGTTGACGTTGTATTTAGTATGTCACGAAGGCTGTTCAAAGCCGCCATGATTTATTGATAAGTTTCAATCAACACATTGTTAGTTGGACATCTATACATAGCTACTGAATTCGTGATTAACTTTGATACTATTAGAAGAATGTTAACTTAGCGAAAACTTAGTGGACAAATAACGAGGTTTTATATATATATATATATATATATATATATATATATATATATATATATATAATATTTATTTAGTTTTTTTTATATAGGACTGTGTTTTTACTTTGAAATTATATGAGTACTGGATGGAGATAAACAAGGAAAACGGCTTTAAAATATCCCGTAATTTACGAATATATATATAACTGTGTTTTTAACTCTCTTATTTTGTGTATTATTCTACGATTTTATTATCATTGATTTCAATTCAACTACATGTATTTACGTTCTTCATTTAGTTTTGATCTAATTCGTTGGGAAAGAGTTGTGGAGCATCAACGAATCACAGAGCTAGGTATTACACGGAGCTAGGTATTACACGGAGCTAGGTATTACATGGAGCTAGGTATTACACGGAGCTGGGTATTACACGGAGCTAGGTATTACATGGAGCTAGGTATTACACGGAGCTGGGTATTACATGGAGCTAGGCATTACAGGGAGCTAGGTATTACACGGAGCTAGGTATTACACGGAGCTGGGTATTACACGGAGCTGGGTATTACACGGAGCTAGGTATTACATGGAGCTAGGTATTACAAGGAGCTAGGTATTACATGGAGCTAGGTATTACACGGAGCTAGGTATTACACGGAGCTAGGTATTACACGGAGCTAGGTATTACACGGAGCTAGGTATTACACGGAGCTAGGTATTACAAGGAGCTAGGTATTACATGGAGCTAGGTATTACACGGAGCTAGGTATTACACGGAGCTAGGTATTACACGGAGCTAGGTATTACACGGAGCTAGGTATTACATGGAGCTAGGTATTACAAGGAGCTAGGTATTACATGGAGCTAGGTATTACACGGAGCTAGGTATTACACGGAGCTAGGTATTACACGGAGCTAGGTATTACATGGAGCTAGGTATTACACGGAGCTAGGTAATACAAGGAACTGGGTATTACATGGAGCTAGGTATTACAAGGAGCTAGGTAATACAAGGAGCTAGGTATTACATGGCGCTAGGTATTACACGGAGCTAGGTATTACACGGAGCTAGGTATTACATGGAGCTAGGTATTACAAGGAGCTAGGTATTACACGGAGCTAGGTATTACATGGAGCTAGGTATTACAAGGAGCTAGGTATTACATGGAGCTAGGTGTTACATGGAGCTAGGTACTACACAGAGCTAGGTATTACAAGGGCTTATAATATATCCAACTGATTACATTTTTTAAAAAAAAATTTCGCTTGAAAGTTTATGACCTTGACCCTGAGTACCAGAGGCTCTCAAACTTTTGTGATTTTGAGAGTCATCGTAAGACGTGATGTTAGGATGGAGGGATAGATGGGAGGGGATATGGAATAAAAGGGGATGTGACCAGGAAAGGAAGGAAGCGTATATTGCCATTGAATGTGTTTTAAAAATTTTGTTATAAAAATAGTGTGTGCGTGTGTGTGTGAACGCTGACTGTGTGACATAGTCTGTATTCTTCAAGCCACCAATCAAATCTGCCAATAAAGTTTTCCATTACTTTCGACTTCTTTAGCAGGTGATGCAGCTAGTAGCCTACTTTATATTAAACCAAACAATAATAGACGGAATTATAGATACAATGAACTAAATAAACAAAAAAACTACAACTCTTTGAAATGAGAAAATATAAACAAGGAAACAAACTTTAAAAATCGTCATTAGCATAATAAATTGTCTTTGTTGAGTGTAAACCATATACTATAGACTGCGGATGGGAGAAGCCAACAACAAGGCACAATTATAAATTGTTACAAACCAGATGAAAGAAAACAAGCAACGGAAATATCGATTAAATAGTTATCAGCCATGAACTATAATGACCAAGGTAATGAGCGATTTGATGAGCCAATAGACGGACAAAACATTTATATGAAATGTTCTCTTTAGGAATCCAGTATTGTCGCATGGGAGTCAACATGAGGAAAAGTTTAGACGTTCATGTTAAGACGAACATGTTTGTTCAGATTACAGCTAAAATAATTATTTTGATAGTGGCCGCGCACAATAGGATAGAAGGTTCAATGTGACCGTCAGGTATGAACATAAGCGGTCTAAGGTCTTTTGGAACCCCGTGCACAGAAGAAAATATTGATCTCTTAAGATAAAGATAGACAAAAAAACGGTATTTAGCTGAGTTTACTGGGTTGGGGTGGGTGCACTGGGTGAGCCGTTAACGCCTTCTCTGGAGCCTGTGGGGGGGGGGGCGGTAAAAGTTTGTGCACTCCTGGTCTAGAACACGATCTAATGGATTTTTTTTTAAAAGGTTTCTTGTTGTCTTTGTCCCCATCATTGGAGAGGCTGCTATTTATAGTTATAGGCTAACTCTTTATTTCAACACTTTCAATGATAAATGAGATATTTTTCAGTTAAATCATATAACATTTTTAGTGTTCGTATCACCTGATATATTATAGGTTTTAAATAACACTTTTAAATGCTAAGAGTAAGAGGTTTATGATGTGAACTAATAGTGATAAACTAAAGAACAACATCTAAATGTTAGTATTACATTTGGGACACTATAAGTCTATCGCACAGTAATAAAAACGTTATATTAAAAAAAAAATTTGGCCTCAAGTCTATAAAATAAAGTGTAGCCGTGACTTTTAGAGCTGAGTGCGGCTTTTAGATTGAATTTTGAGAGTCTTTTCATTGAGAGACTTCATTATATTCTATAGAGATTTGAGAGGCTTCCAATGAGAGACTTCATTATATTCTATAGAGATTTGAGAGGCTTCCAATGAGAGACTTCATTATATTCTATAGAGATTTGAGAGGCTTCCAATGAGAGACTTCATTATATTCTATAGAGATTTGAGATGCTTCCAATGAGAGACTTTATTGTAATCTATAGAGATTATCGAGGGATGGATTCAATACAAACAATTCTAAAAAAAAAATTATTAACAAATTTTATTTGGATTAAAAAAACATTTTCCGATTACCTACACGGGAGTTTGAATTTTTTTTTTAAATTTTGTATTAATTGTATTCAGACATCACCAGTTGTTAGAATTTTGTATAGGTTGTGTTGCCCGAAATTAGAGCATTAGCTGTTAATAACTGTTTATATCAATAGTAGTTGACGTGTTAAAGTACTTTATATAAACAGTACATTTTGTTTTCATTTAAAATCTTTGGTTGAAAACAATGAACATAAAGTATGCTCTAAACATTCTTTCTATTTTCTAAACTGTGAATACAAAATCTAGGCTAAACATTCTTTCTATTTTCTAAACTGTGAATACAAAATCTAGGCTAAGCATTTTTTCTATTTTCTAAACTGTGAATACAAAATCTAGGCTAAACATTCTTTCTATTTTCTAAACTGTGAATACAAAATCTAGGCTAAACATTCTTTCTATTTTCTAAACTGTGAATACAAAATCTAGGTTAAACATTCTTTCTATTTTCTAAAACTGTGAATACAAAATCTAGGCTAAACATTCTTTCTATTTTCTAAACTGTGAATACAAAATCTAGGCTAAGCATTCTTTCTATTTTCTAAACTGTGAATACAAAATCTAGGCTAAACATTCTTTCTATTTTCTAAACTGTGAATACAAAATCTAGGCTAAGCATTCTTTCTATTTTCTAAACTGTGAATACAAAATCTAGGCTAAGCATTCTTTCTATTTTCTAAACTGTGAATACAAAATCTAGGCTAAACATTCTTTCTATTTTCTAAACTGTGAATACAAAATCTAGGCTAAACATTCTTTCTATTTTCTAAACTGTGAATACAAAATCTAGGTTAAACATTCTTTCTATTTTCTAAACTGTGAATACAAAATCTAGGCTAAACATTCTTTCTATTTTCTAAACTGTGAATACAAAATCTAGGCTAAGCATTCTTTCTATTTTCTAAACTGTGAATACAAAATCTAGGCTAAACATTCTTTCTATTTTCTAAACTGTGAATACAAAATCTAGGCTAAGCATTCTTTCTATTTTCTAAACTGTGAATACAAAATCTAGGCTAAGCATTCTTTCTATTTTCTAAACTGTGAATACAAAATCTAGGCTAAACATTCTTTCTATTTCTAAACTGTGAATACAAAATCTAGGCTAAACATTCTTTCTATTTTCTAAACTGTGAATACAAAATCTAGGCTAAACATTCTTTCTATTTTCTAAACTGTGAATACAAAATCTAGGCTATAATCACGTTCAGTGAGTGGGGATGCAGCAGACTCGTCGCTCGAGATAGGGGTTGGGGGGAGGGGGAGGCCTAGGACACGTTTAGTCTCAGCAGTTTACTTTTTGTTTCATCACCATCGATGATACATCCACATAAAAGACCCAGTATAAAATGTATAAAACTGTCTATATACCAATCCCATAAGTCTTTCCTGTCTCAACAGTGGATGCTGTCTTTAAACTGTTTCACTCCCATACGTTTCCTGTCCCAGGGTGTATGACATCATTAGTCTCTCTCCTCTCTGTGACTGATGATGATCAGGTAAGCATCCTGACTGGTAGGACTGTCTCTAGAATTAAATTATAGTATCCACACATTAAAACGTGCATCGTAATAAACCCATTAGAAATGTGTGGTATTTAGCAAACAAATTAAATTATATCATAGAGACAGGGCTAACATTTCATTTCATGTGTGAATGATGAATCAAATAATGTTCTAACTAAAGTATCCAAACTAAATACTTACCACACAATATAGGTTCTGTGATATTTATATGCCCTGTAATAATTATATGTTCTGATTTCTGTCATACTTACATGTTCTGTAATACTTTATGTATCCTGTGATACTTATATGTTCTATGAGATTTATGTTCTCAGTGATACGTAAATGATCTCTGATAATTTATATGACATTATGTGATACATAAACAGACTAGATTAAGTTTTTTTTTGGGTATATGCAAAGATAATGTGTGAACCTTGTGCATATTGGACGGGAATCTAATATTCTATGAAAAAAGTGCCCCCTCCTCCCCTCATTCATTCTATCCTGACCTCCTCAGAAGGGGGTGGGGGGTGGTAAGCAATATTTGCCAATCAATGTCATCGGTTCAAGGACGAAGTATTCTGACGAGGTTAAATACAATGAAACATCATAATTCATTTATATAACTTCAAAGATGGAAGAATCTGTAGCAGGATCCCATCATATAAGATTGTCCATTATTTTATTGTAAATTATATTTCATTGATTAAACTAACGCTGTCATCACCATTTCAACTTTTCACATTTTCAGCAGCAGATCAGGGGCGACAACTCGGTATTAACGTATAGAAAACTAATATTAGTTCGTGAAATAGTTTGAATCGTTGAAATTCCCAGTCTGATATTTTATTTATTTAAGTTAAAAAATTACTGAATCCTCTGTGAGGCCTGCTCTCCCCTAGCTGATGGACGGGGTGGTATTTTGGGCGTGCAGTGCCTTGTTACCCCAGAATATGAAGCGAATTCAATTGCTGATATCACAAAACGTTAAGTTTTAGAATATTTTAAAAAAATATTTAAAAAAAAGATAAGTAGGCCTATATATATATATTCCAAGATTTGCTCGATAATTATTTCATCACAATACCTATGATGAGAGAGAGAGGGAGAAAGAGAGAGAAAGAGAGAGAGATAGATAGAGAGAGAGAGAGAGAGAGAGAGAGAGAGAGAGAGAGAGAGAGAGAGAGAGAGAGAGAGAGAGAGAGAGAGATAGATCATAAAACACGTTTTGAGCTGTGATCCCAATGAAAGTTACAGTACCGGAAATAGTTTTTCCCCATTTTCAACGATACTTTATAACAGCGTGGGTTTCCTGTGGATCGAATTGACAAGTATTCGAATATATTGAACCAGGGCTGTCAACGCTCTAATCGATACTGAGTTAGATTTAGCCCAGTCCTTCTGGATAATAGAATGGATTAATCTCTCAGATGGAATAAATATAAAATTTCCTACGCTAATATTTTTTCCCCACTTGTATTTATTATTTCGAAAAAATTTCTTTTAAAAACATAAAACTTCCACCACTTAAAAAAAAATATACCGGGGGGGGGGCACGTCTGATGCCTATAATAGCCGCAGTCTAGTATTTAACATGGTTAATATAGGTCAGTTTATCAATATTTCGGGAACACAGGCGATGAAAGAACTGGCTAATAGTGAGCAGCACACAACTTATTAAGAGCCAGAGATAATGTATGCATTCTTCTAGCAGTTTATTCTGACACAAATGTCACCAACAATACAACCATAGACAGAATAATGTCCAGTGTGAATTATGTGAGCGACCAAAGAAGATCATCAGATACTGAACTAGTCTATAATACAAATTTTACATCATATGTTCCGGTTTCCGTCTGTCATCGCGACTTCCGTCTGTCATCGCTACTTCCGTCTGTCATCGCGACTTCCGTCTGTCATCCAACATGGCGGCATAAACAATTCAAAGATGGCAAAAACATTTACTGTTTTCTTCTTAACATGCATTATCCGGCTACCAACTGGCCAGCCGAGTAAGAATTGTCTCAACATGGCTGCCAGAAATGACATTGGACCAGCCATATGTTTAGTGCCGAGGTGTTGTCTTTGTCCCCATCATTGGAGAGGCTGCTATTTATAGTTATAGGCTAACTCTTTATTTCAACACTTTCAATGATAAATGAGATATTTTTCAGTTAAATCATATAACATTTTTAGTGTTCGTATCACCTGATATATTATAGGTTTTAAATAACACTTTTAAATGCTAAGAGTAAGAGGTTTATGATGTGAACTAATAGTGATAAACTAAAGAACAACATCTAAATGTTAGTATTACATTTGGGACACTATAAGTCTATCGCACAGTAATAAAAACGTTATATTAAAAAAAAAATTTGGCCTCAAGTCTATAAAATAAAGTGTAGCCGTGACTTTTAGAGCTGAGTGCGGCTTTTAGATTGAGTTTTGAGAGTCTTTTCATTGAGAGACTTCATTATATTCTATAGAGATTTGAGAGGCTTCCAATGAGAGACTTCATTATATTCTATAGAGATTTGAGACCAGCCATATGTTTAGTGCCGAGGTGACAAAACACCGCACACTAACATACGGCAGGTAAGATCGTGAACGCCAAATGGAAATTACAATGTAATACTGTTTTCGACCGCCTCAATCTTTAACATAGATCAATAAAGCGATCTTAGGAGAGGTAATACAAAATCATGCCAAAATATTCTGTGATTTTTTTTTTATAAAATTTCTTTTTTTTTTTTTAACGCCGCCATTGCTAGCATGGTAGGGTGTAGTGTGCCTACCACACCAACATTGTTGGCGGCGTTGATGCACGTCTGCCATGCCTACAGAGCGGCGGGGTGAGTGTGCCCGCTATCATCTGCAGGGATGGCAGAAAGATGGGTTTTAATCCTTGCCAAACCGGCGAGACCAGCAGGGTGTGTGTACTGCCGGTCGGCCAGAATGGCAAGGACAGAGGGGAGGGTGTAGTGTGCCTGTACCCTCAGCCGGAAATGGCAAGCTGCGCAGGTGTGCTTGAGTGGGACGGAGTGGAAGGGTGTTGTGTGCCGACCACATCCGTCACCACCGCCAGCTGTGAATACTGCGGTCTCGGATAGTCCTCATTGACCACAGTACCACCACCCTCGCAAGTAATGGGTTTTCTTTCCTGATTAGAGAACACCTATGATCCATCCCCCGTGGATCATGGTATGTCTCTCAGACCAGGAAGGAGAGATCACATAATACCAATATATTCTGTGATACTCTCCGAAACAAATTTTAAATGCGAACCGTTGTTCAATAGGTCTATGTATATCTCACAGTATCATAATAAATTTATGGTATTCAATTTGTTATTAAATGAGAAGCTATCATAAAAGAAATATTTACAGAAATCGTTCAATTAATATTCTGTGTTATGTTCCACAATTTAAATTTTAAACCATAATTATAGATACCTCAATATAATGTAATATTTATATTGTTTAAATTGTTTTTATTTCCAAAATATGTCTATTTCTAATGTACAATTATTTCCCTTTATTACTAACCTAAATACGTCACATTTTTTTTCATTTTTTGACTATTACGTCACATGAATGAATTGAATAAGGGTTGAGTTTGAGTAGCGCCGTACACAATGTTTACAATGAAAACTAACTCATTTATGATGGGGGCTTCACACAGAGGGTGTATGGAGGGGGCCCAGTTTGAGGAGGCCCCCCAAAATATTTTTTAAACTAAATATTAAGTACATTATCTCATGTCAAAATGTAGTGGCTCCCGGAGATGCCTAAAATCCCTTGGTTCGGCATTGGCTTCACAGAACTATAATGTTGAAAGCTTTGATATGTCTTTCTTTTTTAAGAGGCCTAATGTTTTCTGCGTCTGCGGCCTCAACTGTATTGATGGAATACTATGTTTTTAATTGAAGGTCAGCTAAAAGCTACACAACGATTCTTTCTTCTCGGGACCAAGCTTGAGAAGCGTCAAAAAATTATCCCATGTCAAAATTCAGGGGCAGCCCCCGAAGAGGCCAAGCCACCGGGCCCCTAACTCGCTAGGTTCTGCACTGCCGGGTCGGCAATTTTTCTTAGTTAATTGTACTATGCTACGATGTGTATAACAGTAAATAAACCACCTGTTAAACATGTAGCGTTTTGCTTAACACAAGCACTCACTCACGTCTCTCTTTCTTTTTAAAATACGCCATGTTGAACATCATAAAACATTAAATGAATAACTGTTTGGAAAGGAGTCCATTAAAATATTATGAAGGAATATGATTTTAAGAGTTGTTGTTTATGTTTACCTATAGTGAGGATTATTTTCTTTGGGAGGAACTATTTAACATATGAACTTTATTTGATGTATTATTAGGTGTCCCTGTTCTCAAATGTATTTTGGCTACAATAATCTGTTCATGTCCTTGGTGCCACTGCAAGTATATAGACTGATGGTTAACGCGCTAAAATATATCACCATTTTCAACTCCAACTGTGTGCCTACTCGCCGGTCCGGGTACCGGGCCTTTGATAACTAGTAAATTACAAATGATGACTTACTTCTAAACTGGTGGATGATCTCCATCAGATACTGAACTAGTAAATTACAAATGATGACTTACTTCTGAACTGGTGGATGATCTCCATCAGATACTGAACTAGTAAATTACAAATGATGACTTACTTCTAAACTGGTGTATGATCTCCATCAGATACTGAACTAGTAAATTACAAATGATGACTTACTTCTGAACTGGTGGATGATCTCCATCTGTTGCTGAATCTAAAATATCCTCTTAGTTTGTCCTTTGTGGCGTCTGACATTCTCCAGGAGGTGAACAAGACAGGTGTGCTGCTAGTAGACAGGAAACCAAAGCAAGCAAAGATCAGGTAGGTGATGTCATAGTGACCCATGTTGTTGTTGGTCTCATGGACAATGTAGTGGACAAGGACCAGGATGTGAAGTGGACACCAGCACATGGCGAATATAGTGGTCATTGTAATAAGGTAGTTCTGAGTTCTCTTCTCTTTGTGTATGTCCAGGTCTTCGTCTCCGGGGCGGGCAACTCTCTCGGAAGGGCAAAACTTGGGGTGAGGGCTGGTCAGGCCACTGGTCTCCCCTCGAGGAGTGCAGTGGGCAACATGTTGGTAGTGGCGGTCAGCTGTAGGGACATCAGGTCTACTAGTGGGGTAGGTTATATCAGGGAGTAGCACTGAGCCGGATGTGGTCTTCTCGTGATACTGGGGCTGTTTAGACCTGTAGGGGTCAAGGGTCACAGTGTTGTTGTAATGCTCATGTTTATGTTCACTAGATGTCATGTTGTGGGTGAAATGAACAGAGATAAATGGGAACTCTCTGGATTTGAACTCGGCTGATACACGGACATACAACAAGGCGATGACGGCCAGTGGCATGGCATACAGTGTAACAAACATGGCTCGAATGTACTCTTCAATACGTCTCTCCACAAACACATAACAGATTCCAACACCTTTGAACTGCTCTCCTGTAATACAATTGAATAATATAATAGACAGTCTCAGACAGAGGCTATAAAAGACAGTCTGAGACAAAGACAAACACAGACAGTCTGAGACAGATGCAATCCAAGACAGTCTCAGAAAGGAACAACCTTAGACAGTCTTAGACGAATTTACATCTAAGACAAAGTACAACGTTGTGTCAAAACTAAAGATTTAAACATCACCATCAACCAACAGTGAAGCTGCACACAAAAAATAAACAGTGAAAACATACAGTGAATCTTAACCCAATAAAGTCTAACAGAGAAGTTTAAAAAAAAAAAAATCACCCAACTACAGATGCTGATGTCAAAAAATTTTTTCACTCGGACGAACCGTAGAATGTTTCTCTCAAAATGATAAATTACCGACAACTGTTGCTCACATAAAGCTTGGAGAAATCAGTAGTGAAATACAAGCAGGGATTATTATGAGGAGCAGACCTGAGAGTTTGAAAATGATCTTAAATTACTTTCAAATAAACCAGTGGTTCTCAATGATTTGTTTCAAGGTTTGCTTGTGGCCAGTTAAATGTTAAATATAGCAGTCAAACACGAGTACTCTTGTCTGACAACAATAACAAACAACTAATCAGTGTCCTCGAGTACTCTAGTCTGACAACAATAACACACAACTATTTAGTGTCCTCGAGTACTCTAGTCTGACAACAATAACAAACAACTAATCAGTGTCCTCGAGTACTCTAGTCTGACAACAATAACAAACAACTAATCAGTGTCCTCGAGTACTCTAGATTGACAACAATAACAAACAACTAATCAGTGTCCTCGAGTACTCTAGTCTGACAACAATAACAAACAACTATTCAGTGTCCTCAAGTACTCTAGTCTGACAACAATAACAAACAACTAATCAGTGTCCTCGAGTACTCTAGTATGACAACAATAACAAACAACTAATCAGTGTCCTCGAGTACTCTAGTATGACAACAATAACAAACAACTAATCAGTGTCCTCGAGTACTCTAGTCTGACAACAATAACAAACAACTACTCAGTTCAAAAAGTTTGCCCACCTCCATAATCAATTAATTTCACTTGAAATTTTGAGTTGAAACATTAATCAATTCAGTAATTGTCTTCTAACTCATGAAATGTTTATTTGCTTAATGATTATAACCTTTTTATCAGATACACACCTGGAATATATTTAATCTGGAGCAATTTTCTAGTTAGAAGGAAATAAAGGGGAAAATCCACCACTTTATACTTGTTCTTAAAAAAGTAAGTTCCCTTAATTCCCTCATCGGGGCAAGTGTTCACTAGCCACGTTATACTGAGGGATTGGGTGACTAGCTCAACGCCCAGCCGCCTTTACTCCCCCAACTTAAATTCAGGTACCCATTTAAAGCTTGGTCGACTTGGGGACTTTCACAAGGACTTGAACAACCAAGGTTAGAACACGGATACCCCATGGTTGACAGTCGAGCGGTGATGAGACCACCCTACTATCTTAACAAAATACAATAAGTACCAGTGACTTACCACCCGCCCCCAACTATCTTAACAAAATACAATAAGTACCAGTGACTTACCACCCGCCCCCTACTAGCTTAACAAAATACAATAAGTACCAGTGACTTACCACCCGCCCCCAACTATCTTAACAAAATACAATAAGTACCAGTGACTTACCACCCGCCCCCAACTATCTTAACAAAATACAATAAGTACCAGTGACTTACCACCCGCCCCCAACTATCTTCACAAAATACAATAAGTACCAGTGACTTACCACCCGCCCCAAACTATCTTAACAAAATACAATAAGTACCTGTGACTTACCACCCGCCCCCAACTATCTTAACAAAATACAATAAGTACCAGTGACTTACCACCCGCCCCCAACTATCTTAACAAAATACAATAAGTACCAGTGACTTACCACCCGCCCCCAACTATCTTAACAAAATACAATAAGTACCAGTGACTTACCACCGGTACCCTACTAGCTTAACAAAATACAATAAGTACCAGTGACTTACCACCCGCCCCCAACTATCTTAACAAAATACAATAAGTACCAGTGACTTACCACCGGTACCCTACTAGCTTAACAAAATACAATAAGTACCTGTGACTTACCACCGGTACCCTACTAGCTTAACAAAATACAATAAGTACCAGTGACTTACCACCCGCCCCCTACTAGCTTAACAAAATACAATAAGTGCCAGTGACTTACCACCGGTACCCTACTAGCTTAACAAAATACAATAAGTACCAGTGACTTACCACCGGTACCCTACTAGCTTAACAAAATACAATAAGTACCAGTGACTTACCACCCGCCCCCTACTATCTTAACAAAATACAATAAGTACCAGTGACTTACCACCGGTACCCTACTAGCTTAACAAAATACAATAAGTACCTGTGACTTACCACCCGCCCCCTACTAGCTTAACAAAATACAATAAGTACCTGTGACTTACCACCCGCCCCCTACTAGCTTAACAAAATACAATAAGTACCTGTGACTTACCACTGGTACCCTACTATCTTAACAAAATACAATAAGTACCAGTGACTTACCACCGGTACCCTACAAGCTTAACAAAATACAATAAGTACCAGTGACTTACCACCCGCCCCCAACTATCTTAACAAAATACAATTAGTACCAAAGACTTACCACCCGCCCCCAACTATCTTAACAAAATACAATAAGTACCAGTGACTTACCACCCGCCCCCAACTATCTTAACAAAATACAATAAGTACCAGTGACTTACCACCCGCCCCCAACTATCTTAACAAAATACAATAAGTACCAGTGACTTACCAACCGCGCCCAACTATCTTAACAAAATACAATAAGTACCTGTGACTTACCACCCGCCCCCAACTATCTTAACAAAATACAATAAGTACCAGTGACTTACCACCCGCCCCCAACTATCTTAACAAAATACAATAAGTACCAGTGACTTACCACCCGCCCCCAACTATCTTAACAAAATACAATAAGTACCAGTGACTTACCACCCGCCCCCAACTATCTTAACAAAATACAATAAGTACCAGTGACTTACCATCGGTACAGTACTAGCTTAACAAAATACAATAAGTACCAGTGACTTACCACCCGCCCCCAACTATCTTAACAAAATACAATAAGTACCAGTGACTTACCACCGGTACCCTACTAGCTTAACAAAATACAATAAGTACCAGTGACTTACCACCCGCCCCCTACTAGCTTAACAAAATACAATAAGTACCAGTGAATTACCACCGGTACCCTACTAGCTTAACAAAATACAATAAGTACCAGTGACTTACCACCCGTCCCCTACTATCTTAACAAAATACAATAAGTACCTGTGAATTACCACCCGCCCCCTACTATCTTAACAAAATACAATAAGTACCAGTGACTTACCACCGGTACCCTACTAGCTTAACAAAATACAATAAGTACCTGTGACTTACCACCCGCCCCCTACTAGCTTAACGAAATACAATAAGTACCTGTGACTTACCACTGTTACCCTACTATCTTAACAAAATACAATAAGTACCAGTGACTTACCACCGGTACCCTACAAGCTTAACAAAATACAATAAGTACCAGTGACTTACCACCCGCCCCCAACTATCTTAACAAAATACAATAAGTACCAGTGACTTACCACCCGCCCCCAACTATCTTAACAAAATACAATAAGTACCAGTGACTTACCACCCGCCCCCAACTATCTTAACAAAATACAATAAGTACCTGTGACTTACCACCCGCCCCCAACTATCTTAACAAAATACAATAAGTACCAGTGACTTACCACCCGCCCCCAACTATCTTAACAAAATACAATAAGTACCAGTGACTTACCATCCGCCCCCAACTATCTTAACAAAATACAATAAGTACCAGTGACTTACCACCCGCCCCCAACTATCTTAACAAAATACAATAAGTACCAGTGACTTACCACCGGTACCCTACTAGCTTAACAAAATACAATAAGTACCAGTGACTTACCACCCGCCCCCTACTAGCTTAACAAAATACAATAAGTACCAGTGACTTACCACCGGTACCCTACTAGCTTAACAAAATACAATAAGTACCAGTGACTTACCACCGGTACCCTACTAGCTTAACAAAATACAATAAGTACCAGTGACTTACCACCCGCCCCCTACTAGTTTAACAAAATACAATAAGTACCAGTGACTTACCACCCGCCCCCAACTATCTTAACAAAATACAATAAGTACCTGTGACTTACCACCCGCCCCCAACTATCTTAACAAAATACAATAAGTACCAGTGACTTACCACCCGCCCCCAACTATCTTAACAAAATACAATAAGTACCAGTGACTTACCACCAGCCCCCAACTATCTTAACAAAATACAATAAGTACCTGTGACTTACCTCCCGCCCCCAACTATCTTAACAAAATACAATAAGTACCAGTGACTTACCACCGGTACCCTACTAGCTTAACAAAATACAATAAGTACCAGTGAATTACCACCCGCCCCCAACTATCTTAACAAAATACAATAAGTACCAGTGACTTACCACCGGTACCCTACTAGCTTAACAAAATACAATAAGTACCTGTGACTTACCACCGGTACCCTACTAGCTTAACAAAATACAATAAGTACCAGTGACTTACCACCCGCCCCCTACTAGCTTAACAAAATACAATAAGTACCAGTGACTTACCACCGGTACCCTACTAGCTTAACAAAATACAATAAGTACCAGTGACTTACCACCGGTACCCTACTAGCTTAACAAAATACAATAAGTACCAGTGACTTACCACCCGCCCCCTACTAGCTTAACAAAATACAATAAGTACCAGTGACTTACCACCCGCCCCCTACTAGCTTAACAAAATACAATAAGTACCAGTGAATTACCACCGGTACCCTACTAGCTTAACAAAATACAATAAGTACCAGTGACTTACCACCCGCCCCCTACTAGCTTAACAAAATACAATAAGTACCAGTGACTTACCACCCGTCCCCTACTATCTTAACAAAATACAATAAGTACCAGTGACTTACCACCCGCCCCCTACTATCTTAACAAAATACAATAAGTACCAGTGACTTACCACCGGTACCCTACTAGCTTAACAAAATACAATAAGTACCTGTGACTTACCACCCGCCCCCAACTATCTTAACAAAATACAATAAGTACCAGTGACTTACCACCGGTACCCTACTAGCTTAACAAAATACAATAAGTACCAGTGACTTACCACCCGCCCCCAACTATCTTAACAAAATACAATAAGTACCAGTGACTTACCACCGGTACCGTACTAGCTTAACAAAATACAATAAGTACCAGTGACTTACCACCCGCCTCCTACTAGCTTAACAAAATACAATAAGTACCAGTGACTTACCACCCGCCCCCTACTAGCTTAACAAAATACAATAAGTACCAGTGACTTACCACCCGCCCCCTACTAGCTTAACAAAATACAATAAGTACCAGTGACTTACCACCCGCCCCCTACTAGCTTAACAAAATACAATAAGTACCAGTGACTTACCACCGGTACCCTACTATCTTAACAAAATACAATAAGTACCAGTGACTTACCACCGGTACCCTACTAGCTTAACAAAATACAATAAGTACCAGTGACTTACCACCCGCCCCCTACTAGCTTAACAAAATACAATAAGTACCAGTGACTTACCACCGGTACCCTACTAGCTTAACAAAATACAATAAGTACCAGTGACTTACCACCGGTACCCTACTAGCTTAACAAAATACAATAAGTACAAGTGACTTACCACCCGTCCCCTACTATCTTAACAAAATACAATAAGTACTTGTGACTTACCACCCGCCCCCTACTATCTTAACAAAATACAATAAGTACCAGTGACTTACCACCGGTACCCTACTAGCTTAACAAAATACAATAAGTACCAGTGACTTACCACCCGCCCCCTACTAGCTTAACAAAATACAATAAGTACCAGTGACTTACCACCCGCCCCTACTAGCTTAACAAAATACAATAAGTACCAGTGACTTACCACCCGCCCCCAACTATCTTCACAAAATACAATAAGTACCAGTGACTTACCACCCGCCTCCTACTAGCTTAACAAAATACAATAAGTACCAGTGACTTACCACCCGCCCCCTACTAGCTTAACAAAATACAATAAGTACCAGTGAATTACCACCCGCCCCCAACTATCTTAACAAAATACAATAAGTACCAGTGACTTACCACCGGTACCCTACTAGCTTAACAAAATACAATAAGTACCTGTGACTTACCACCGGTACCCTACTAGCTTAACAAAATACAATAAGTACCAGTGACTTACCACCCGCCCCCTACTAGTTTAACAAAATACAATAAGTACCAGTGACTTACCACCCGCCCCCAACTATCTTAACAAAATACAATAAGTACCTGTGACTTACCACCCGCCCCCAACTATCTTAACAAAATACAATAAGTACCAGTGACTTACCACCCGCCCCCAACTATCTTAACAAAATACAATAAGTACCAGTGAATTACCACCCGCCCCCAACTATCTTAACAAAATACAATAAGTACCAGTGACTTACCACCGGTACCCTACTAGCTTAACAAAATACAATAAGTACCAGTGACTTACCACCGGTACCCTACTAGCTTAACAAAATACAATAAGTACCAGTGACTTACCACCCGCCCCCTACTAGCTTAACAAAATACAATAAGTACCAGTGACTTACCACCGGTACCCTACTAGCTTAACAAAATACAATAAGTACCAGTGACTTACCACCGGTACCCTACTAGCTTAACAAAATACAATAAGTACCAGTGACTTACCACCCGCCCCCTACTAGCTTAACAAAATACAATAAGTACCAGTGACTTACCACCCGCCCCCTACTAGCTTAACAAAATACAATAAGTACCAGTGAATTACCACCGGTACCCTACTAGCTTAACAAAATACAATAAGTACCAGTGACTTACCACCCGCCCCCTACTAGCTTAACAAAATACAATAAGTACCAGTGACTTACCACCCGTCCCCTACTATCTTAACAAAATACAATAAGTACCAGTGACTTACCACCCGCCCCCTACTATCTTAACAAAATACAATAAGTACCAGTGACTTACCACCGGTACCCTACTAGCTTAACAAAATACAATAAGTACCTGTGACTTACCACCCGCCCCCAACTATCTTAACAAAATACAATAAGTACCAGTGACTTACCACCGGTACCCTACTAGCTTAACAAAATACAATAAGTACCAGTGACTTACCACCCGCCCCCAACTATCTTAACAAAATACAATAAGTACCAGTGACTTACCACCGGTACCGTACTAGCTTAACAAAATACAATAAGTACCAGTGACTTACCACCCGCCTCCTACTAGCTTAACAAAATACAATAAGTACCAGTGACTTACCACCCGCCCCCTACTAGCTTAACAAAATACAATAAGTACCAGTGACTTACCACCCGCCCCCTACTAGCTTAACAAAATACAATAAGTACCAGTGACTTACCACCCGCCCCCTACTAGCTTAACAAAATACAATAAGTACCAGTGACTTACCACCGGTACCCTACTATCTTAACAAAATACAATAAGTACCAGTGACTTACCACCGGTACCCTACTAGCTTAACAAAATACAATAAGTACCAGTGACTTACCACCCGCCCCTACTAGCTTAACAAAATACAATAAGTACCAGTGACTTACCACCGGTACCCTACTAGCTTAACAAAATACAATAAGTACCTGTGACTTACCACCGGTACCCTACTAGCTTAACAAAATACAATAAGTACAAGTGACTTACCACCCGTCCCCTACTATCTTAACAAAATACAATAAGTACTTGTGACTTACCACCCGCCCCCTACTATCTTAACAAAATACAATAAGTACCAGTGACTTACCACCGGTACCCTACTAGCTTAACAAAATACAATAAGTACCAGTGACTTACCACCCGCCCCCTACTAGCTTAACAAAATACAATAAGTACCAGTGACTTACCACCCGCCCCCTACTAGCTTAACAAAATACAATAAGTACCAGTGACTTACCACCCGCCCCCAACTATCTTCACAAAATACAATAAGTACCAGTGACTTACCACCCGCCTCCTACTAGCTTAACAAAATACAATAAGTACCAGTGACTTACCACCCGCCCCCTACTAGCTTAACAAAATACAATAAGTACCAGTGAATTACCACCCGCCCCCAACTATCTTAACAAAATACAATAAGTACCAGTGACTTACCACCGGTACCCTACTAGCTTAACAAAATACAATAAGTACCTGTGACTTACCACCGGTACCCTACTAGCTTAACAAAATACAATAAGTACCAGTGAATTACCACCGGTACCCTACTAGCTTAACAAAATACAATAAGTACCAGTGACTTACCACCCGCCCCCTACTAGCTTAACAAAATACAATAAGTACCAGTGACTTACCACCCGTCCCCTACTATCTTAACAAAATACAATAAGTACCAGTGACTTACCACCCGCCCCCTACTATCTTAACAAAATACAATAAGTACCAGTGACTTACCACCGGTACCCTACTAGCTTAACAAAATACAATAAGTACCTGTGACTTACCACCCGCCCCCAACTATCTTAACAAAATACAATAAGTACCAGTGACTTACCACCGGTACCCTACTAGCTTAACAAAATACAATAAGTACCAGTGACTTACCACCCGCCCCCAACTATCTTAACAAAATACAATAAGTACCAGTGACTTACCACCGGTACCGTACTAGCTTAACAAAATACAATAAGTACCAGTGACTTACCACCCGCCTCCTACTAGCTTAACAAAATACAATAAGTACCAGTGACTTACCACCCGCCCCCTACTAGCTTAACAAAATACAATAAGTACCAGTGACTTACCACCCGCCCCCTACTAGCTTAACAAAATACAATAAGTACCAGTGACTTACCACCCGCCCCCTACTAGCTTAACAAAATACAATAAGTACCAGTGACTTACCACCGGTACCCTACTATCTTAACAAAATACAATAAGTACCAGTGACTTACCACCGGTACCCTACTAGCTTAACAAAATACAATAAGTACCAGTGACTTACCACCCGCCCCTACTAGCTTAACAAAATACAATAAGTACCAGTGACTTACCACCGGTACCCTACTAGCTTAACAAAATACAATAAGTACCAGTGACTTACCACCGGTACCCTACTAGCTTAACAAAATACAATAAGTACAAGTGACTTACCACCCGTCCCCTACTATCTTAACAAAATACAATAAGTACTTGTGACTTACCACCCGCCCCCTACTATCTTAACAAAATACAATAAGTACCAGTGACTTACCACCGGTACCCTACTAGCTTAACAAAATACAATAAGTACCAGTGACTTACCACCCGCCCCCTACTAGCTTAACAAAATACAATAAGTACCAGTGACTTACCACCCGCCCCTACTAGCTTAACAAAATACAATAAGTACCAGTGACTTACCACCCGCCCCCAACTATCTTCACAAAATACAATAAGTACCAGTGACTTACCACCCGCCTCCTACTAGCTTAACAAAATACAATAAGTACCAGTGACTTACCACCCGCCCCCTACTAGCTTAACAAAATACAATAAGTACCAGTGAATTACCACCCGCCCCCAACTATCTTAACAAAATACAATAAGTACCAGTGACTTACCACCGGTACCCTACTAGCTTAACAAAATACAATAAGTACCTGTGACTTACCACCGGTACCCTACTAGCTTAACAAAATACAATAAGTACCAGTGACTTACCACCCGCCCCCTACTAGTTTAACAAAATACAATAAGTACCAGTGACTTACCACCCGCCCCCAACTATCTTAACAAAATACAATAAGTACCTGTGACTTACCACCCGCCCCCAACTATCTTAACAAAATACAATAAGTACCAGTGACTTACCACCCGCCCCCAACTATCTTAACAAAATACAATAAGTACCAGTGAATTACCACCCGCCCCCAACTATCTTAACAAAATACAATAAGTACCAGTGACTTACCACCGGTACCCTACTAGCTTAACAAAATACAATAAGTACCAGTGACTTACCACCGGTACCCTACTAGCTTAACAAAATACAATAAGTACCAGTGACTTACCACCCGCCCCCTACTAGCTTAACAAAATACAATAAGTACCAGTGACTTACCACCGGTACCCTACTAGCTTAACAAAATACAATAAGTACCAGTGACTTACCACCGGTACCCTACTAGCTTAACAAAATACAATAAGTACCAGTGACTTACCACCCGCCCCCTACTAGCTTAACAAAATACAATAAGTACCAGTGACTTACCACCCGCCCCCTACTAGCTTAACAAAATACAATAAGTACCAGTGAATTACCACCGGTACCCTACTAGCTTAACAAAATACAATAAGTACCAGTGACTTACCACCCGCCCCCTACTAGCTTAACAAAATACAATAAGTACCAGTGACTTACCACCCGTCCCCTACTATCTTAACAAAATACAATAAGTACCAGTGACTTACCACCCGCCCCCTACTATCTTAACAAAATACAATAAGTACCAGTGACTTACCACCGGTACCCTACTAGCTTAACAAAATACAATAAGTACCTGTGACTTACCACCCGCCCCCAACTATCTTAACAAAATACAATAAGTACCAGTGACTTACCACCGGTACCCTACTAGCTTAACAAAATACAATAAGTACCAGTGACTTACCACCCGCCCCCAACTATCTTAACAAAATACAATAAGTACCAGTGACTTACCACCGGTACCGTACTAGCTTAACAAAATACAATAAGTACCAGTGACTTACCACCCGCCTCCTACTAGCTTAACAAAATACAATAAGTACCAGTGACTTACCACCCGCCCCCTACTAGCTTAACAAAATACAATAAGTACCAGTGACTTACCACCCGCCCCCTACTAGCTTAACAAAATACAATAAGTACCAGTGACTTACCACCCGCCCCCTACTAGCTTAACAAAATACAATAAGTACCAGTGACTTACCACCGGTACCCTACTATCTTAACAAAATACAATAAGTACCAGTGACTTACCACCGGTACCCTACTAGCTTAACAAAATACAATAAGTACCAGTGACTTACCACCCGCCCCCTACTAGCTTAACAAAATACAATAAGTACCAGTGACTTACCACCGGTACCCTACTAGCTTAACAAAATACAATAAGTACCTGTGACTTACCACCGGTACCCTACTAGCTTAACAAAATACAATAAGTACAAGTGACTTACCACCCGTCCCCTACTATCTTAACAAAATACAATAAGTACTTGTGACTTACCACCCGCCCCTACTATCTTAACAAAATACAATAAGTACCAGTGACTTACCACCGGTACCCTACTAGCTTAACAAAATACAATAAGTACCAGTGACTTACCACCCGCCCCCTACTAGCTTAACAAAATACAATAAGTACCAGTGACTTACCACCCGCCCCCTACTAGCTTAACAAAATACAATAAGTACCAGTGACTTACCACCCGCCCCCAACTATCTTCACAAAATACAATAAGTACCAGTGACTTACCACCCGCCTCCTACTAGCTTAACAAAATACAATAAGTACCAGTGACTTACCACCCGCCCCCTACTAGCTTAACAAAATACAATAAGTACCAGTGAATTACCACCCGCCCCCAACTATCTTAACAAAATACAATAAGTACCAGTGACTTACCACCGGTACCCTACTAGCTTAACAAAATACAATAAGTACCTGTGACTTACCACCGGTACCCTACTAGCTTAACAAAATACAATAAGTACCAGTGACTTACCACCCGCCCCTACTAGCTTAACAAAATACAATAAGTACCAGTGACTTACCACCGGTACCCTACTAGCTTAACAAAATACAATAAGTACCAGTGACTTACCACCGGTACCCTACTAGCTTAACAAAATACAACAAGTACCAGTGACTTACCACCCGCCCCCTACTAGCTTAACAAAATACAATAAGTACCAGTGAATTACCACCCGCCCCCAACTATCTTAACAAAATACAATAAGTACCAGTGACTTACCACCGGTACCCTACTAGCTTAACAAAATACAATAAGTACCTGTGACTTACCACCGGTACCCTACTAGCTTAACAAAATACAATAAGTACCAGTGACTTACCACCCGCCCCCTACTAGCTTAACAAAATACAATAAGTACCAGTGACTTACCACCGGTACCCTACTAGCTTAACAAAATACAATAAGTACCAGTGACTTACCACCGGTACCCTACTAGCTTAACAAAATACAATAAGTACCAGTGACTTACCACCCGCCCCCTACTAGCTTAACAAAATACAATAAGTACCAGTGACTTACCACCCGCCCCCTACTAGCTTAACAAAATACAATAAGTACCAGTGAATTACCACCGGTACCCTACTAGCTTAACAAAATACAATAAGTACCAGTGACTTACCACCCGCCCCCTACTAGCTTAACAAAATACAATAAGTACCAGTGACTTACCACCCGTCCCCTACTATCTTAACAAAATACAATAAGTACCTGTGACTTACCACCCGCCCCCTACTATCTTAACAAAATACAATAAGTACCAGTGACTTACCACCGGTACCCTACTAGCTTAACAAAATACAATAAGTACCTGTGACTTACCACCCGCCCCCAACTATCTTAACAAAATACAATAAGTACCAGTGACTTACCACCGGTACCCTACTAGCTTAACAAAATACAATAAGTACCAGTGACTTACCACCCGCCCCCAACTATCTTAACAAAATACAATAAGTACCAGTGACTTACCACCGGTACCGTACTAGCTTAACAAAATACAATAAGTACCAGTGACTTACCACCCGCCTCCTACTAGCTTAACAAAATACAATAAGTACCAGTGACTTACCACCCGCCCCCTACTAGCTTAACAAAATACAATAAGTACCAGTGACTTACCACCCGCCCCCAACTATCTTAACAAAATACAATAAGTACCAGTGACTTACCATCGGTACAGTACTAGCTTAACAAAATACAATAAGTACCAGTGACTTACCACCCGCCCCCAACTATCTTAACAAAATACAATAAGTACCAGTGACTTACCACCGGTACCCTACTAGCTTAACAAAATACAATAAGTACCAGTGACTTACCACCCGCCCCCTACTAGCTTAACAAAATACAATAAGTACCAGTGAATTACCACCGGTACCCTACTAGCTTAACAAAATACAATAAGTACCAGTGACTTACCACCCGTCCCCTACTATCTTAACAAAATACAATAAGTACCTGTGAATTACCACCCGCCCCCTACTATCTTAACAAAATACAATAAGTACCAGTGACTTACCACCGGTACCCTACTAGCTTAACAAAATACAATAAGTACCTGTGACTTACCACCCGCCCCCTACTAGCTTAACGAAATACAATAAGTACCTGTGACTTACCACTGTTACCCTACTATCTTAACAAAATACAATAAGTACCAGTGACTTACCACCGGTACCCTACAAGCTTAACAAAATACAATAAGTACCAGTGACTTACCACCCGCCCCCAACTATCTTAACAAAATACAATAAGTACCAGTGACTTACCACCCGCCCCCAACTATCTTAACAAAATACAATAAGTACCAGTGACTTACCACCCGCCCCCAACTATCTTAACAAAATACAATAAGTACCTGTGACTTACCACCCGCCCCAAACTATCTTAACAAAATACAATAAGTACCAGTGACTTACCACCCGCCCCCAACTATCTTAACAAAATACAATAAGTACCAGTGACTTACCACCCGCCCCCAACTATCTTAACAAAATACAATAAGTACCAGTGACTTACCACCCGCCCCCAACTATCTTAACAAAATACAATAAGTACCAGTGACTTACCACCGGTACCCTACTAGCTTAACAAAATACAATAAGTACCAGTGACTTACCACCCGCCCCCTCCTAGCTTAACAAAATACAATAAGTACCAGTGACTTACCACCGGTACCCTACTAGCTTAACAAAATACAATAAGTACCAGTGACTTACCACCGGTACCCTACTAGCTTAACAAAATACAATAAGTACCAGTGACTTACCACCCGCCCCCTACTAGTTTAACAAAATACAATAAGTACCAGTGACTTACCACCCGCCCCCAACTATCTTAACAAAATACAATAAGTACCTGTGACTTACCACCCGCCCCCAACTATCTTAACAAAATACAATAAGTACCAGTGACTTACCACCCGCCCCCAACTATCTTAACAAAATACAATAAGTACCAGTGACTTACCACCAGCCCCCAACTATCTTAACAAAATACAATAAGTACCTGTGACTTACCTCCCGCCCCCAACTATCTTAACAAAATACAATAAGTACCAGTGACTTACCACCGGTACCCTACTAGCTTAACAAAATACAATAAGTACCAGTGAATTACCACCCGCCCCCAACTATCTTAACAAAATACAATAAGTACCAGTGACTTACCACCGGTACCCTACTAGCTTAACAAAATACAATAAGTACCTGTGACTTACCACCGGTACCCTACTAGCTTAACAAAATACAATAAGTACCAGTGACTTACCACCCGCCCCCTACTAGCTTAACAAAATACAATAAGTACCAGTGACTTACCACCGGTACCCTACTAGCTTAACAAAATACAATAAGTACCAGTGACTTACCACCGGTACCCTACTAGCTTAACAAAATACAATAAGTACCAGTGACTTACCACCCGCCCCCTACTAGCTTAACAAAATACAATAAGTACCAGTGACTTACCACCCGCCCCCTACTAGCTTAACAAAATACAATAAGTACCAGTGACTTACCACCGGTACCCTACTAGCTTAACAAAATACAATAAGTACCAGTGACTTACCACCGGTACCCTACTAGCTTAACAAAATACAATAAGTACCAGTGACTTACCACCCGCCCCCTACTAGCTTAACAAAATACAATAAGTACCAGTGACTTACCACCCGCCCCCTACTAGCTTAACAAAATACAATAAGTACCAGTGAATTACCACCGGTACCCTACTAGCTTAACAAAATACAATAAGTACCAGTGACTTACCACCCGCCCCCTACTAGCTTAACAAAATACAATAAGTACCAGTGACTTACCACCCGTCCCCTACTATCTTAACAAAATACAATAAGTACCTGTGACTTACCACCCGCCCCCTACTATCTTAACAAAATACAATAAGTACCAGTGACTTACCACCGGTACCCTACTAGCTTAACAAAATACAATAAGTACCTGTGACTTACCACCCGCCCCCAACTATCTTAACAAAATACAATAAGTACCAGTGACTTACCACCGGTACCCTACTAGCTTAACAAAATACAATAAGTACCAGTGACTTACCACCCGCCCCCAACTATCTTAACAAAATACAATAAGTACCAGTGACTTACCACCGGTACCGTACTAGCTTAACAAAATACAATAAGTACCAGTGACTTACCACCCGCCTCCTACTAGCTTAACAAAATACAATAAGTACCAGTGACTTACCACCCGCCCCCTACTAGCTTAACAAAATACAATAAGTACCAGTGACTTACCACCCGCCCCCAACTATCTTAACAAAATACAATAAGTACCAGTGACTTACCATCGGTACAGTACTAGCTTAACAAAATACAATAAGTACCAGTGACTTACCACCCGCCCCCAACTATCTTAACAAAATACAATAAGTACCAGTGACTTACCACCGGTACCCTACTAGCTTAACAAAATACAATAAGTACCAGTGACTTACCACCCGCCCCCTACTAGCTTAACAAAATACAATAAGTACCAGTGAATTACCACCGGTACCCTACTAGCTTAACAAAATACAATAAGTACCAGTGACTTACCACCCGTCCCCTACTATCTTAACAAAATACAATAAGTACCTGTGAATTACCACCCGCCCCCTACTATCTTAACAAAATACAATAAGTACCAGTGACTTACCACCGGTACCCTACTAGCTTAACAAAATACAATAAGTACCTGTGACTTACCACCCGCCCCCTACTAGCTTAACGAAATACAATAAGTACCTGTGACTTACCACTGTTACCCTACTATCTTAACAAAATACAATAAGTACCAGTGACTTACCACCGGTACCCTACAAGCTTAACAAAATACAATAAGTACCAGTGACTTACCACCCGCCCCCAACTATCTTAACAAAATACAATAAGTACCAGTGACTTACCACCCGCCCCCAACTATCTTAACAAAATACAATAAGTACCAGTGACTTACCACCCGCCCCCAACTATCTTAACAAAATACAATAAGTACCTGTGACTTACCACCCGCCCCCAACTATCTTAACAAAATACAATAAGTACCAGTGACTTACCACCCGCCCCCAACTATCTTAACAAAATACAATAAGTACCAGTGACTTACCATCCGCCCCCAACTATCTTAACAAAATACAATAAGTACCAGTGACTTACCACCCGCCCCCAACTATCTTAACAAAATACAATAAGTACCAGTGACTTACCACCGGTACCCTACTAGCTTAACAAAATACAATAAGTACCAGTGACTTACCACCCGCCCCCTACTAGCTTAACAAAATACAATAAGTACCAGTGACTTACCACCGGTACCCTACTAGCTTAACAAAATACAATAAGTACCAGTGACTTACCACCGGTACCCTACTAGCTTAACAAAATACAATAAGTACCAGTGACTTACCACCCGCCCCCTACTAGTTTAACAAAATACAATAAGTACCAGTGACTTACCACCCGCCCCCAACTATCTTAACAAAATACAATAAGTACCTGTGACTTACCACCCGCCCCCAACTATCTTAACAAAATACAATAAGTACCAGTGACTTACCACCCGCCCCCAACTATCTTAACAAAATACAATAAGTACCAGTGACTTACCACCAGCCCCCAACTATCTTAACAAAATACAATAAGTACCTGTGACTTACCTCCCGCCCCCAACTATCTTAACAAAATACAATAAGTACCAGTGACTTACCACCGGTACCCTACTAGCTTAACAAAATACAATAAGTACCAGTGAATTACCACCCGCCCCCAACTATCTTAACAAAATACAATAAGTACCAGTGACTTACCACCGGTACCCTACTAGCTTAACAAAATACAATAAGTACCTGTGACTTACCACCGGTACCCTACTAGCTTAACAAAATACAATAAGTACCAGTGACTTACCACCCGCCCCCTACTAGCTTAACAAAATACAATAAGTACCAGTGACTTACCACCGGTACCCTACTAGCTTTACAAAATACAATAAGTACCAGTGACTTACCACCGGTACCCTACTAGCTTAACAAAATACAATAAGTACCAGTGACTTACCACCCGCCCCCTACTAGCTTAACAAAATACAATAAGTACCAGTGACTTACCACCCGCCCCCTACTAGCTTAACAAAATACAATAAGTACCAGTGAATTACCACCGGTACCCTACTAGCTTAACAAAATACAATAAGTACCAGTGACTTACCACCCGCCCCCTACTAGCTTAACAAAATACAATAAGTACCAGTGACTTACCACCCGTCCCCTACTATCTTAACAAAATACAATAAGTACCAGTGACTTACCACCCGCCCCCTACTATCTTAACAAAATACAATAAGTACCAGTGACTTACCACCGGTACCCTACTAGCTTAACAAAATACAATAAGTACCTGTGACTTACCACCCGCCCCCAACTATCTTAACAAAATACAATAAGTACCAGTGACTTACCACCGGTACCCTACTAGCTTAACAAAATACAATAAGTACCAGTGACTTACCACCCGCCCCCAACTATCTTAACAAAATACAATAAGTACCAGTGACTTACCACCGGTACCGTACTAGCTTAACAAAATACAATAAGTACCAGTGACTTACCACCCGCCTCCTACTAGCTTAACAAAATACAATAAGTACCAGTGACTTACCACCCGCCCCCTACTAGCTTAACAAAATACAATAAGTACCAGTGACTTACCACCCGCCCCCTACTAGCTTAACAAAATACAATAAGTACCAGTGACTTACCACCCGCCCCCTACTAGCTTAACAAAATACAATAAGTACCAGTGACTTACCACCGGTACCCTACTATCTTAACAAAATACAATAAGTACCAGTGACTTACCACCGGTACCCTACTAGCTTAACAAAATACAATAAGTACCAGTGACTTACCACCCGCCCCCTACTAGCTTAACAAAATACAATAAGTACCAGTGACTTACCACCGGTACCCTACTAGCTTAACAAAATACAATAAGTACCTGTGACTTACCACCGGTACCCTACTAGCTTAACAAAATACAATAAGTACAAGTGACTTACCACCCGTCCCCTACTATCTTAACAAAATACAATAAGTACTTGTGACTTACCACCCGCCCCCTACTATCTTAACAAAATACAATAAGTACCAGTGACTTACCACCGGTACCCTACTAGCTTAACAAAATACAATAAGTACCAGTGACTTACCACCCGCCCCCTACTAGCTTAACAAAATACAATAAGTACCAGTGACTTACCACCCGCCCCCTACTAGCTTAACAAAATACAATAAGTACCAGTGACTTACCACCCGCCCCCAACTATCTTCACAAAATACAATAAGTACCAGTGACTTACCACCCGCCTCCTACTAGCTTAACAAAATACAATAAGTACCAGTGACTTACCACCCGCCCCCTACTAGCTTAACAAAATACAATAAGTACCAGTGAATTACCACCCGCCCCCAACTATCTTAACAAAATACAATAAGTACCAGTGACTTACCACCGGTACCCTACTAGCTTAACAAAATACAATAAGTACCTGTGACTTACCACCGGTACCCTACTAGCTTAACAAAATACAATAAGTACCAGTGACTTACCACCCGCCCCCTACTAGCTTAACAAAATACAATAAGTACCAGTGACTTACCACCGGTACCCTACTAGCTTAACAAAATACAATAAGTACCAGTGACTTACCACCGGTACCCTACTAGCTTAACAAAATACAATAAGTACCAGTGACTTACCACCCGCCCCCTACTAGCTTAACAAAATACAATAAGTACCAGTGAATTACCACCCGCCCCCAACTATCTTAACAAAATACAATAAGTACCAGTGACT
>JAGDYQ010000043.1:5006594-5061594 GCA_021962125.1 Bulinus truncatus | reverse complement strand
ATCCGGGAGGGAGGGAGAGAGGGGGTAGGGAGAAAACAGAAGGTAGAAAACCTTATTTTAAACCCGGGCAAAGCCGGGTACTTGCAACTAGTATATATATAAATGTATAGAATGCCTAAATTTTTCAGGCAAAGTATGAAACGAATTGCTATTTCATACATTGCCTAGGCATTCTATAGAATGCCGAGTACCCGTTCGGCAAAGTATGTAACTGGCCTTGTTAGGAACTAGAGTAGATTTAGAGACAGACAATCCCCTTTGACGTCGTAAGATAAGAAGATATATCAGAAGTAGGAGTATGCAAATAATGGTTGACAAGGTGACAGACGACTTAGGACAAGGTGGTCAGAAAACAATAGAGTAGTAAACAGCAAAGGAGTGACGTTTCTTGAAGTAGACCAGGAAGCGACGACGGCAAATGCGGCTTTTAAGTCTGTCTGTCTGTCTGTCTGTTCCCTTATAACTCAAGATCCAGACAACCAAATAACGTGAAATTTGTTAAACATGCACATAATTACATGGGGTAGGTTATAGGACAGGTTTCGTTTCATCTCGATGGGTAGTTTTATTGTAATTAATTATTTTTATTTTAGTATTTTACTATATTAAAGTAATCTCGACGGCGCCATAAATAAAATTCCTCTGTGACGTCATTTCCCGATGATCGAATAGAACTTGCGCGCTGGTGCTGTATCGTGTCTTTCTGCTGCAAAGAATTGTTGTTTTTTCATGCTCCCTGATTTGTAAAGGAATGCAGAGGGATCTTAGAAGAAGTGTGAAGCCATAATAAAAGTATATATATATATATATATATATATATATAGAGAGAGAGAGAGAGGGAGGGAGGGAGGGGAGAGAGCGATAAAGTCAGAGAGGGGGGCAGGGGGGAAGAGAGAGGAAAGGAGGGTAGGAGGGAGGGAGAGAGAGAGGGAGGGGGGATGGACAGGGGGAGAGAAGGAGGGGGAGAGGGGGAGAGAGGGAAATGGGAGAGGGAGGGAGAGAGGTAGAGAGAAAGTGAGGGAAGGAAAGAGAAAGGAACGGAGGGAGAGAGGGGGTAGGGAGGGAGATAGAGGGGAGAAAGGGAGAGAGAGGGTGGGAGAGTGGGAGGGAGAGATACAGAGTGAGGGGGCAGGGAGAGAGAGAGGGAATGAGGGAGGGAGGAAGGGGGAGAGAGGGGGAGGGAGAGAGAGAGGCGGAGAGGGGAGGGAGGGAGAAAGGAGGGAGGGAGAGAAGGGTTAGGGAGGGAGAGAGGGGGGAAGGAGAGAGGGAGAGAGAGGATGGGAGAAATGGGAGGAAGAGATAAAGAAAGAGAGGGGGCAGGGAGGGAGAGAGAGGGAAGCAGGAAGGGGGAGAGAGGGAGGGAGGGGGGATGGACAGGGGGAGAGAAGGAGGGGGAGAGGGGAGAGAGGGAGATGAGAGAGGGAGGGAGGGAGAGAGAGATGGGAGAGAGAAGGTGGGAGAGGGAGGGAGAAAGGGAGGGAGGGAAAGGGAGAGAGAGGATGAGGGAGGGAGGGAGAGAGGGGGTAGGGAGAAAACAGAAGGTAGAAAACCTTATTTTAAACCCGGGCAAAGCCGGGTACTTGCAACTAGTATATATATAAATGTATGTATGTATTATGTTGTTTGGTTGTGCAGCTTAGATACCGGCATTGCAGAATATCCATACTTGGCATACAACTCAGTTATGAGCTTGCTAATGCACGTCGCTAATTATTTTTCTTTTAAATTATATGGTTTAAGACATGCTCTAATTTCAGCTATTAATTTACAATATTGACACTGGTCAACTAATTTAGACAATCTATTATTTATCCAATTTATCGAGAGCGAGCAAATCATAATACTGGGAAGACACGACTCATAGGACTTCCTGGTTCAAGAGATTGTTCGGCAATCAACGTTTATTATCAAATCTCTTTCTTAAATAAATTGAATTAAAATAGATCTTGATTGTAGAAATTAAAATTTTTTAACCAAATGAAAATTTTAATATCTCAGACATTGGTAGTAACATGTACTTAATAAAACGCTTCATAATATTCAGACATTAATAAACTACACAATTTGTAAGTTGATATATGTAATATACAGAAATCAATAAACTATATATTTTGTAGTTAATATATGTTATCTTGACTCAGACATTAGTGTTAGATTCGTAAGTAATAAATGTTCATCTCTTAGATCACATGAATCACTAAAAGAGTGTTCTTATGCCCTACTTTCATCACCACCATAGCCAATAGTTGACTGGTCATTGAGGCACTACGGGAAACATAGGTGACTGGATTCGTTCGGTTTACCACGAAATAAAAGGAAGTCGATTGTGTGAGGAGTATTTAAGGCAGTGATGCTAAACCTTTTTTTCTGTGGGCCATTATTGTCTGCCAAAAACATTTAGAGGGCCAAAAATATAATTTTTATATATGTATGTATATAATGAGATATTTTTTAAACTTAAAGGGGCCAAAAATTATCATAAAGGGCCAAATTTGGCCCGCGGGCCAAATTTGGCCCGCGGGCCAGTATTTTAGCATGGCTGATTTAAGGCAAGGGCGACTTGTCCATCGCGGGGTCAAATCTGTGCGAGGCCTATTTATTATTTGGTTTTCTTTCCATCCTATGTGGCATCATTAAGCTATATTTAGTTAAGGAGTTTCAAAGTGGACAAATGGAAAGAAACAAGACGACAATCTTACTGTTCTAGACTTTACTTAGAGAGACCTTATCACACTATAATTCTTACAGAACATTGCATTTCTGTAAGAACAATACATTTCTGTAAGAACATTACAATTCTTACAGAACATTACAATTCTTATAGAACATTACATTTCTGTAAGAACATGACATTTATGTAAGAAATATTTCTGATAGAACATTTTACTTTTTACAAAACATTAAATTTCTTACTGAAATATTCCTTACAAAACATTATATTTCTTACACAACATTAAATCTATTAAAGAACATTATATGTTTGAAATCAACCAAGAAAAATTCATAATTCAAAATCAGGCCGTTTATTGCTAAGTTTCCTATACATTTAACTTATTTAAGTATATATAGCATTAGTATTCTTTAATAAATGTACACATATTTAGCCTAAGTATATATAGGCCTAAATGTTTTATTATGTGATGATTCTAAACATTAAACATTAAATCTTTAAGCCAATTGTTTACTTGTAGGTCTCATATATTAAATCTTTATATATATGATATTAGGGTGATTCAAAAAAATTTTTTTTGCAATTTGATATTGCATTGTTGCTAATTTTTTTCCTTTTATAGTCCTAGACTTTATGCCAAATTTTAATGAAATTGAATAATATTTAGAGGTCGCTCATCGAGACTGAAGCTTTTAGTATCTTCTTTATTGACATGAATTCTTATAATATAAACATTAACTTAATCATTATCTAAAAATCAACATTAAACATTAATTACAGCGAATTAGACATGTTGAAATATTAAATAACAAAAAATACAATGATATGCAACAGTTACTGCTTGTTTATTCATTTAGAACTATACATTGTATTATAAACATAGACAATATGCTATACTAATGATCGTCAGTTCAATGCTTCTTAAATAACTTCAGTGTACTTTTCTTCAACTTTGGCACTCTCTGTCTGTGATCTTCTACAACTTGCAGCAATCTCTGCATTTCAGATTCCGTTTTAGTGATTGACTTATTAAATGATGACATCAGTGCAACTGACCGCTCGGCTGCATCATTGACGCTTTAAAGGAATTAACACTACAATTAGCTTCAGCAAACGACGGCAATAGATCCCAGGATACTGGGTCAACTTCATCGAAGTTGTTACCAATACCGACTGAACGCATTACAGATAGTGATGAGATACCTACAAAGTGATACAGTTAGTGCAGTTCTTCAATTTAAACATTCGATCCGTCCAATCATCGCCAGTCTTCAGCATCGCTTCAGAAACTTTTTCAGAAAACAACCCAAGAAAAAGCACCTCTGGACTACTATACCAAAAATGGTTTTCAAATTTCATTTTCGCAGCATCAGATACCGTTTGGTATTAAGACAGAATTTCGTGAGATCTGCTTGAATAACAATAGATCCTTAAACGGAACATCACGACTCACAGGACATGAGATTCAAGCTTTGATGTAAATGTGAGTGGCAAACACGCAGAATTATTGCAAAATCTTTACCTCTGAATGTGTGAGCTAGAACTGATTTCTAAACAAGTTGATCTTGAAGCAGTATATCACTTTCGCCATCCAGCGAACCATATGGTAATTGCCTAGCGCATGAAAGTGGTACAGTTGGTTGCTTACACTGACGCCTCATACAAACAATCAGGTTTTGATCATCCCGCTGTAAACTTCACGTGGTATGTAACTTGAGGCACTTGAAAGTCTTGTAGGAATGACACAACACTGTGTTTGTGTTCCACAATAAACGGATCATCTAGTCTCGAATCCTTTAGCGGACTATACAGCTTCTGATCAATCTTAGGCCAAAATCGTTTGAAACGTTTGAACAGTGGAATTTATGGGCTGTGTGGAGCCATAGAGAAAAAAACAACTCCAATGATCAGTTCCTGCACATGATGTCGGCAGGCAAAATGTAACAGTTCCTCTTGCAAAATATCCCCTTAGTAACACCAGTATTGACGGATATTGTGTCAAAACACGTACCAATAATCCCATCAGATACCTCCCAAAGTCTTAACAGCTGTATTGTTGCATTGGCTTGTGCCTTACCAGCACGGTTGGTATTTTAGCTAAACCTAAAATCTTCTCAACTTATTTCCCAGTTAAAACTACAGCTAATCTGTCTACGTGTGACTGCAGCTCTGGATAATCTGTAGATTCCTTCATTATCTTTCCGTCCCAGTGAATGACCAATGGGCATTTACTTCTAAATTGAAATTCTGATTTCAAATTTCTTGTCTGACATCGAACCGTCTGACAGAAGCTTCTTGTGGTAAACAGGAATCTCAATTTCAAAATCGTCGTCATCTTTACCTTCATCCTCACTTTCGCTGTTGTTTGTAGACCAAGTAGTAACAGCAGCCTTCAGATGTCTTCTTTCGTCTTCAACTACTCTTTGATTCTCTTAGACTGCTTTTCTTTTTTGAAGATCGTTAACAGTTACCTCAATGCTTTCGGATATTGTCTTCTTCAGTATCTTGTGATTATAGAAAACCATCTTCATAGCATGACCCAAGTCAATAAGACATAACTAGGCAGACACGAATCCGTTTGACAATCAACAAAACTTCAGTTATACGTCTTGTCAATACAATGTGTGAATTACCACTTGATGTGGATGCCATATCAATTCAATAATTTGTAGTTAGTAAAAAACTACTTTATTATCCAGCAAACGTGAATAATAAAATTAGTTATAATCTAAAATTCAAATATCACTGTATACTTTTAATTTTACAATGAACTAAAATTACACTATAGCAAAAGCAAGCAAGCGACACATAAGAACTGCCGCATTATCTCATATAGTGAAACTTCGGGTCGCTTGAGCGACCTCTAAAAGTGGTCATTTTTTCAAAAAGTTTAGTTTTTTGTTGATATGCTTGCCAAAAGGAAAAAAAAATGATCCACAATGCATTAGAATCGGAGAATTTTTCTTTTTACCAAGCAATACCATGATATATTAATATGACCACCTGGTCTAAATGATAATTAAAATAATGGAACATTAAACTCTCTAAGTAATTTGTTAAAGCTCATTAAATGTTTGCGGCTGTTCTGTTTTAGTCAAAAAATGTCTATAAAAGGTAATTAAGTTCCAAGTACAACGATTGTTAGAGATATGTTGATAAGTGGGACAAAAGCAATCAGTGAGAAAAATATTGATGAATTGACAGATAGAAGAATTTATTTAGGTCAGGAGTAGTTACATGACACATTTAAATTGAACTTCGACAATTCATCATGTAAAAAAATATAGATAAGCTTTTCCTAATTCATTTCTATCGACGTCATTCCGCCAGTTTTTAGAAAGAAAAATTAAAATAAATTATCCAGTATCAAAATAAACAAAAAAAAGTTGTAATCGATTATCAATGATATCTAATCATTCACAACAGAATGAGAAAAACCAACCGATTAAAGATCAATATTGTTTACATTGTGCACATTTCATGGAATAGATATAGGTACAAGATCACCTGATCAGTTATTTTGGTTGCAATGTGCATCTTACAGTAGAAGAGAGGTAGTTACATGAACCAACACAACGGCCACCAAACATAAACCAACACAACGGCCACCAAACTTGAACCCACACAGTAGCCACCAAACATAAACCCACACAACGGCTACCAAACATGAACCCACACAGTAGCCACCAAACATAAACCTATACAACGGCCACCAAACATGAACCCACACAACGGCAACCAAACATAAACCCAAACAGTAGCCACCAAACATGAACCTATACAACGGCCACCAAACATAAACCCACACAACGGCCACCAAACATGAACCTATACAACGCCCACCAAACATGAACCCACACAACGCCCACCAAACATGAACCCATACAACGGCCACCAAACATAAACCCACACAACGGCCACCAAACATAAACCCACACAGTAGCCACCAAACATTAACCTATAAAACGGCCACCAAACATGAACCTATACAACGGCCACCAAACATGAACCCACAAAACGCCCACCAAACATGAACCCATACAACGGCCACCAAACATGAACCCACACAGTAGCCACCAAACATGAACCTATGCAACGCCCACCAAACATGAACCCACACAGTAGCCACCAAACATGAACCTATACAACGGCCACCAAACATGAACCCACACAACGCCCACCAAACATGAACCCATACAACGGCCACCAAACATGAACCCACACAGTAGCCACCAAACATGAACCTATACAACGCCCACCAAACATAAACCCACACATCGCCCACCAAACATGAACGTATACAACGGCCACCAAAAATGAACCCACACAGTAGCCACCAAACATAAACCCATACAACGCCCACCAAACAATAACCTACACAGTGACTACCAAACAATAACCTACACAGTGACGACCAAACATTAACCTACACAGTGAATACCTAACAATAACCTACACAGTGACTTCCAAACAATAACCTACACAGTGACGACTAAACAATAACCTACACAGTGAATACCTAACAATAACCTACACAGTGACTACCAAACAATAACCTACACAGTGACTACCAAACAATAACCTACACAGTGACTACCAAACAATAACCTACACAGTGACTACCAAACAATAACCTACACAGTGACTACCAAACAATAACCTACACAGTGACTAGCAAACAATAACCTACACAGTGACTACCAAACAATAACCTACACAGTGACTACCAAAATATAACCTACACATTGACTACCAAACAATAACCTACACATTGACTACCAAACAATAACCTACACATTGACTACCAAACAATAACCTACACAGTGACTACCAAACAATAACCTACACAGTGACTACCAAACAATAACCTACACAGTGACTACCAAGCAATAACCTACACATTGACTACCAAACAATAACCTACACATTGACTACCAAACAATAACCTACACAGTGACTACCAAACAATAACCTACACAGTGACTACCAAACGCTCCTCTATCGCGAAGCAGTTCCTGTAAATCAGTGATGTTGAAAATTTTTCTCGACAGTACGACAATGGGTAGGAAAGTATGTCGGCGACAGTACACCAATGGGTAGGAAAGTATGTCGGCGACAGTACACCAATGGGTATGAAAGTATGTCGGCGACAGTACACCAATGGGTAGGAAAGTATGTCGGCGACAGTTTACCAATGGGTATGAAAGTATGTCGGCGACAGTACACCAATGGGTATGAAAGTATGTCGGCGACAGTACACCAATGGGTAGGATAGTGTGTCGGCGACAGTACACTAATAAGTATGAAAGTATGTCGGCGACAGTACACAAAAGGGTAGGATAGTGTGTCGGCGACAGTACACCAATGGGTATGAAAGTATGTCGGTGACAGTACACCGATGGGTAGGAAAGTATGTCAGTGACAGTACGACAATGGGTAGGAAAGTATGTCGGCGAAAGTACCCTAATGGGTAGGAAAGTATGTCGGCGACAATACCCTAATGGGTAGGAAAGTATGTCGGCGACAGTACACCAAAGGGTAGGAAAGTATGTCGGCGACAGTACACCAATGGGTATGAAAGTATGTCGGCGACAGTACACCAATGGGTATGAAAGTATGTCGGCGACAGTACACCAATGGGTATGAAAGTATGTCGGAGACAATACACCAATGGGTAGGAAAGTATGTCGGCGACAGTACACCAATGGGTATGAAAGTATGTCGGCGACAGTACACCAATGGGTAGGAAAGTATGTCAGCGACAGTTTACCAATGGGTATAAAAGTATGTCGGCGACAGTACAACAATGGGTATGAAAGTATGTCGGCGACAGTACACCAATGGGTAGGAAAGTATGTCGGCGACAGTACACCAATGGGTAGGAAAGTATGTCGGCGACAGTACACCAATGGGTAGGAAAGTATGTCGACGACAGTACACCAATGGGTAGGAAAGTATGTCGGCGACAGTACACCACTGGGTAGGATAGTGTGTCGGCGACAGTACACCGATGGGTATGAAAGTATGTCGGCGACAGTACACCAATGGGTAGGAAAGTATGTCGGCGACAGTACACCAATGGTTATGAAAGTATGTCGACGACAGTACACCAATGGGTAGGAAAGTATGTCGACGACAGTACACCAATGGGTAGGAAAGTATGTCGGCGACAGTACACCAATGGGTATGAAAGTATGTCGGCGACAGTACACCAATGGGTAGGAAAGTATGCGGCGACAGTTTACCAATGGGTATGAAAGTATGTCGGCGACAGTACACCAATGGTTATGAAAGTATGTCGACGACAGTACACCAATGGGTAGGAAAGTATGTCGACGACAGTACACCAATGGGTAGGAAAGTATGTCGGCAACAGTACACCAATGGGTGGAAAAGTAAGTCGGCGACAGTACGACAATGGGTAGGAAAGTATGTCGGCGACAGTACACCAATGGGTATGAAAGAATGTCGGCGACAGTACACCAATGGGTAGGAAAGTATGTCGGCGACAGTACACCAATGGGTAGGAAAGTATGTCGGCGACAGTACACCAATGGGTAGGAAAGTATGTCGGCGACAGTACACCAATGGGTAGGAAAGTATGTCGGCGACAGTACACCAATGGGTAGGAAATTATGTCGGCGACAGTACACCAATGGGTAGGAAAGTATGTCGGCGACAGTACACCAATGGGTATGAAAGTATGTCGACGACAGTACACCAATGGGTATGAAAGTATGTCGGCGACAGTACACCAATGGTTATGAAAGTATGTCGGCGACAGTACACCACTGGGTAGGATAGTGTGTCGGCGACAGTACACCGATGGGTATGAAAGTATGTCGGCGACAGTACACCAATGGGTAGGAAAGTATGTCGGCGACAGTACACCAATGGGTATGAAAGTATGTCGACGACAGTACACCAATGGGTAGGAAAGTATGTCGACGACAGTACACCAATGGGTAGGAAAGTATGTCGGCAACAGTACACCAATGGGTGAGAAAGTAAGTCGGCGACAGTACGACAATGGGTAGGAAAGTATGTCGGCGACAGTACACCAATGGGTATGAAAGTATGTCGGCGACAGTACACCAATGGGTAGGAAAGTATGTCGGCGACAGTTTACCAATGGGTATGAAAGTATGTCGGCGACAGTACACCAATGGTTATGAAAGTATGTCGACGACAGTACACCAATGGGTAGGAAAGTATGTCGACGACAGTACACCAATGGGTAGGAAAGTATGTCGGCAACAGTACACCAATGGGTGGAAAAGTAAGTCGGCGACAGTACGACAATGGGTAGGAAAGTATGTCGGCGACAGTACACCAATGGGTATGAAAGTATGTCGGCGACAGTACACCAATGGGTAGGAAAGTATGTCGTCGACAGTTTACCAATGGGTATGAAAGTATGTCGGCTACAGTACACCAATGGTTATGAAAGTATGTCGGCGACAGTACACCAATGGGTATGAAAGTATGTCGGCGACAGTACACCAATGGGTAGGAAAGTATGTCGGCGACAGTACACCAATGGGTAGGAAAGTATGTCGGCGACAGTACACCAATGGGTAGGAAAGTATGTCGGCGACAGTACACCAATGGGTAGGAAAGTATGTCGGCGACAGTACACCAATGGGTAGGAAATTATGTCGGCGACAGTACACCAATGGGTAGGAAAGTATGTCGGCGACAGTACACCAATGGGTATGAAAGTATGTCGACGACAGTACACCAATGGGTATGAAAGTATGTCGGCGACAGTACACCAATGGTTATGAAAGTATGTCGACGACAGTACACCAATGGGTAGGAAAGTATGTCGGCAACAGTACACCAATGGGTAGGATAGTGTGTCGGCGACAGTACACCGATGGGTATGAAAGTATGTCGGCGACAGTACACCGATGGGTATGAAAGTATGTCGGCGACAGTACACCAATGGGTAGGAAAGTATGTCGGCGACAGTACACCAATGGTTATGAAAGTATGTCGGCGACAGTACACCAATGGGTAGGAAAGTATGTCGACGACAGTACACCAATGGGTAGGAAAGTATGTCGGCAACAGCACACCAATGGGTGAGAAAGTAAGTCGGCGACAGTACGACAATGGGTAGGAAAGTATGTCGGCGACAGTACACCAATGGGTATGAAAGTATGTCGGCGACAGTACACCAATGGGTAGGAAAGTATGTCGGCGACAGTTTACCAATGGGTAGGATAGTGTGTCGGCGACAGTACACTAATAAGTATGAATGTATGTCGAATACAGTACACAAAAGGGTAGGATAGTGTGTCGGCGACAGTACACCAATGGGTAGGAAAGTATGTCGGTGACAGTACACCGATGGGTAGGAAAGTATGTCAGTGACAGTACGACAATGGGTAGGAAAGTATGTCGGCGACAGTACCCTAATGGGTAGGAAAGTATGTCGGCGACAGTACCCTAATGGGTAGGAAAGTATGTCGGCAACAGTACACCAAAGGGTAGGAAAGTATGTCGGCGACAGTACACCGATGGGTATGAAAGTATGTCGGCGACAGTACACCGATGGGTATGAAAGTATGTCGGCGACAGTACACCAATGGGTAGGAAAGTATGTCGGCGACAGTACACTAATGGTTATGAAAGTATGTCGACGACAGTACACCAATGGGTAGGAAAGTATGTCGACGACAGTACACCAATGGGTAGGAAAGTATGTCGGCAACAGTACACCAATGGGTGAGAAAGTAAGTCGGCGACAGTACGACAATGGGTAGGAAAGTATGTCGGCGACAGTACACCAATGGGTATGAAAGTATGTCGGCGACAGTACACCAATGGGTAGGAAAGTATGTCGGCGACAGTTTACCAATGGGTATGAAAGTATGTCGGCGACAGTACACCAATGGTTATGAAAGTATGTCGACGACAGTACACCAATGGGTAGGAAAGTATGTCGACGACAGTACACCAATGGGTAGGAAAGTATGTCGGCAACAGTACACCAATGGGTGGAAAAGTAAGTCGGCGACAGTACGACAATGGGTAGGAAAGTATGTCGGCGACAGTACACCAATGGGTATGAAAGTATGTCGGCGACAGTACACCAATGGGTAGGAAAGTATGTCGGCGACAGTTTAATAATGGGTATGAAAGTATGTCGGCTACAGTACACCAATGGTTATGAAAGTATGTCGGCGACAGTACACCAATGGGTATGAAAGTATGTCGGCGACAGTACACCAATGGGTAGGAAAGTATGTCGGCGACAGTACACCAATGGGTAGGAAAGTATGTCGGCGACAGTACACCAATGGGTAGGAAAGTATGTCGGCGACAGTACACCAATGGTTAGGAAATTATGTCGGCGACAGTACACCAATGGGTAGGAAAGTATGTCGGCGACAGTACACCAATGGGTAGGAAAGTAAGTCGGCGACAGTACGACAATGGGTAGGAAAGTATGTCGGCGACAGTACACCAATGGGTATGAAAGTATGTCGGCGACAGTACACCAATGGGTAGGAAAGTATGTCGGCGACAGTACACCAATGGGTATGAAAGTATGTCGACGACAGTACACCAATGGGTATGAAAGTATGTCGGCGACAGTACACCAATGGTTATGAAAGTATGTCGGCGACAGTACACCACTGGGTAGGATAGTGTGTCGGCGACAGTACACCGATGGGTATGAAAGTATGTCGGCGACAGTACACCAATGGGTAGGAAAGTATGTCGGCGACAGTACACCAATGGTTATGAAAGTATGTCGACGACAGTACACCAATGGGTAGGAAAGTATGTCGACGACAGTACACCAATGGGTAGGAAAGTATGTCGGCAACAGTACACCAATGGGTGAGAAAGTAAGTCGGCGACAGTACGACAACGGGTAGGAAAGTATGTCGGCGACAGTACACCAATGGGTATGAAAGTATGTCGGCGACAGTACACCAATGGGTAGGAAAGTATGTCGGCGACAGTTTACCAATGGGTATGAAAGTATGTCGGCGACAGTACACTAATGGTTATGAAAGTATGTCGACGACAGTACACCAATGGGTAGGAAAGTATGTCGACGACAGTACACCAATGGGTAGGAAAGTATGTCGGCAACAGTACACTAATGGGTGGAAAAGTAAGTCGGCGACAGTACGACAATGGGTAGGAAAGTATGTCGGCGACAGTACACCAATGGGTATGAAAGTATGTCGGCGACAGTACACCAATGGGTAGGAAAGTATGTCGGCGACAGTTTACCAATGGGTATGAAAGTATGTCGGCGACAGTACACCAATGGGTATGAAAGTATGTCGGCGACAGTACACCAATGGGTAGGAAAGTATGTCGGCGACAGTACACCAATGGGTAGGAAAGTATGTCGGCGACAGTACACCAATGGGTAGGAAAGTATGTCGGCGACAGTACACCAATGGGTAGGAAAGTATGTCGACGACAGTACACCAATGGGTATGAAAGTATGTCGGCGACAGTACACCAATGGTTATGAAAGTATGTCGACGACAGTACACCAATGGGTAGGAAAGTATGTCGGCAACAGTACACCAATGGGTAGAAAAGTAAGTCGGCGACAGTACGACAATGGGTAGGAAAGTATGTCGGCGACAGTACACCAATGGGTATGAAAGTATGTCGGCGACAGTACACCAATGGGTAGGAAAGTATGTCGGCAACAGTACACCAAAGGGTAGGAAAGTATGTCGGCGACAGTACACCAATGGGTAGGAAAGTATGTCGGCGACAGTACACCAATGGGTATGAAAGTATGTCGGCGACAGTACACCAATGGGTAGGAAATGATGTCGGCGACAGTACACCAATGGGTAGGAAAGTAAGTCGGAGACAGTACACCAATGTGTAGGAAAGTATGTCGGCGACAGTACACCAATGGATAGGAAAGTATGTCGGCGACAGTACACCAATGGGTATGAAAGTATGTCGGCGACAGTACACCAATGGGTTGGAAAGTATGTCGGCGACAGTACACCAATGGGTAGGAAAGTATGCACGCGACAGTACACCAATGGGTATGAAAGTATGTCGGCGACAGTACACCAATGGGTAGGATAGTGTGTCGGCGACAGTACACTAATAAGTATGAATGTATGTCGGCGACAGTACACAAAAGGGTAGGATAGTGTGTCGGCGACAGTACACCGATGGGTAGGAAAGTATGTCGGTGACAGTACACCGATGGGTAGGAAAGTATGTCAGTGACAGTACGACAATGGGTATGAAAGTATGTCGGCGACAGTACCCTAATGGGTAGGAAAGTATGTCGGCGACAGTACCCTAATGGGTAGGAAAGTATGTCGGCGACAGTACCCTAATGGGTAGGAAAGTATGTCGGCGACAGTACCCTAATGGGTAGGAAAGTATGTCGGCAACAGTACACCAAAGGGTAGGAAAGTATGTCGGCGACAGTACACCAATGGGTATGAAAGTATGTCGGCGACAGTACACCAATGGGTATGAAAGTATGTCGGCGACAGAACACCAATGGGTATGAAAGTATGTCGGAGACAATACACCATTGGGTAGGAAAGTATGTCGGCGACAGTGCACCAATGGGTATGAAAGTATGTCGGCGACAGTACACCAATGGGTAGGAAAGTATGTCGGCGACAGTACACCAATGGGTATGAAAGTATGTCGACGACAGTACACCAATGGGTATGAAAGTATGTCGGCGACAGTACACCAATGGTTATGAAAGTATGTCGGCGACAGTACACCACTGGGTAGGATAGTGTGTCGGCGACAGTACACCGATGGGTATGAAAGTATGTCGGCGACAGTACACCAATGGGTAGGAAAGTATGTCGGCGACAGTACACCAATGGTTATGAAAGTATGTCGACGACAGTACACCAATGGGTAGGAAAGTATGTCGACGACAGTACACCAATGGGTAGGAAAGTATGTCGGCAACAGTACACCAATGGGTGAGAAAGTAAGTCGGCGACAGTACGACAATGGGTAGGAAAGTATGTCGGCGACAGTACACCAATGGGTAGGAAAGTATGTCGGCAACAGTACACCAATGGGTAGGAAAGTATGTCGACGACAGTACACCAATGGGTAGGAAAGTATGTCGGCAACAGTACACTAATGGGTGGAAAAGTAAGTCGGCGACAGTACGACAATGGGTAGGAAAGTATGTCGGCGACAGTACACCAAAGGGTAGGAAAGTATGTCGGCGACAGTACACCAATGGGTATGAAAGTATGTCGGCGACAGTACACCAATGGGTAGGAAAGTAAGTCGGAGACAGTACACCAATGGGTAGGAAAGTATGTCGGCGACAGTACACCAATGGATAGGAAAGTATGTCGGCGACAGTACACCAATGGGTATGAAAGTATGTCGGCGACAGTACACCAATGGGTTGGAAAGTATGTCGGCGACAGTACACCAATGGGTATGAAAGTATGTTGGCGACAGTACACCAAAGGGTAGGATAGTATGTCGGCGACAGTACACTAATAAGTATGAATGTATGTCGGCGACAGTACACAAAAGGGTAGGATAGTGTGTCGGCGACAGTACACCAATAGGTAGGAAAGTATGTCGGTGACAGTACACCGATGGGTAGGAAAGTATGTCAGTGACAGTACGACAATGGGTAGGAAAGTATGTCGGCGACAGTACCCTAATGGGTAGGAAAGTATGTCGGCGACAGTACCCTAATGGGTAGGAAAGTATGTCGGCAACAGTACACCAAAGGGTAGGAAAGTATGTCGGCGACAGTACACCAATGGGTATGAAAGTATGTCGGCGACAGTACACCAATGGGTATGAAAGTATGTCGGCGACAGAACACCAATGGGTATGAAAGTATGTCGGAGACAATACACCATTGGGTAGGAAAGTATGTCGGCGACAGTGCACCAATGGGTATGAAAGTATGTCGGCGACAGTACACCAATGGGTAGGAAAGTATGTCGGCGACAGTACACCAATGGGTATGAAAGTATGTCGACGACAGTACACCAATGGGTATGAAAGTATGTCGGCGACAGTACACCAATGGTTATGAAAGTATGTCGGCGACAGTACACCACTGGGTAGGATAGTGTGTCGGCGACAGTACACCGATGGGTATGAAAGTATGTCGGCGACAGTACACCAATGGGTAGGAAAGTATGTCGGCGACAGTACACCAATGGTTATGAAAGTATGTCGACGACAGTACACCAATGGGTAGGAAAGTATGTCGACGACAGTATACCAATGGGTAGGAAAGTATGTCGGCAACAATACACCAATGGGTGAGAAAGTAAGTCGGCGACAGTACGACAATGGGTAGGAAAGTATGTCGGCGACAGTACACCAATGGGTAGGAAAGTATGTCGGCAACAGTACACCAATGGGTAGGAAAGTATGTCGACGACAGTACACCAATGGGTAGGAAAGTATGTCGGCAACAGTACACTAATGGGTGGAAAAGTAAGTCGGCGACAGTACGACAATGGGTAGGAAAGTATGTCGGCGACAGTACACCAATGTGTATGAAAGTATGTCGGCGACAGTACACCAATGGGTAGGAAAGTATGTCGGCGACAGTTTACCAATGGGTATGAAAGTATGTCGGCTACAGTACACCAATGGGTAGGAAAGTATGTCGGCGACAGTACACCAATGGGTATGAAAGTATGTCGGCGACAGTACACCAAGGGGTAGGAAATGATGTCGGCGACAGTACACCAATGGGTAGGAAAGTAAGTCGGAGACAGTACACCAATGGGTAGGAAAGTATGTCGACGACAGTACACCAATGGATAGGAAAGTATGTCGGCGACAGTACACCAATGGGTATGAAAGTATGTCGGCGACAGTACACCAATGGGTTGGAAAGTATGTCGGCGACAGTACACCAATGGGTAGGAAAGTATGCACGCGACAGTACACCAATGGGTATGAAAGTATGTCGGCGACAGTACACCAATGGGTAGGATAGTGTGTCGGCGACAGTACACTAATTAGTATGAATGTATGTCGGCGACAGTACACAAAAGGGTAGGATAGTGTGTCGGCGACAGTACACCAATGGGTAGGAAAGTATGTCGGTGACAGTACACCGATGGGTAGGAAAGTATGTCAGTGACAGTACGACAATGGGTAGGAAAGTATGTCGGCGACAGTACCCTAATGGGTAGGAAAGTATGTCGGCGACAGTACCCTAATGGGTAGGAAAGTATGTCGGCAACAGTACACCAAAGGGTAGGAAAGTATGTCGGCGACAGTACACCAATGGGTATGAAAGTATGTCGGCGACAGTACACCAATGGGTATGAAAGTATGTCGGCGACAGTACACTAATAGGTATGAAAGTATGTCGGAGACAATACACCATTGGGTAGGAAAGTATGTCGGCGACAGTGCACCAATGGGTATGAAAGTATGTCGGCGACAGTACACCAATGGGTAGGAAAGTATGTCGGCGACAGTTTACCAATGGGTATAAAAGTATGTCGGCGACAGTACACCAATGGGTATGAAAGTATGTCGGCGACAGTACACCAATGGGTAGGAAAGTATGTCGGCGACAGTACACCAATGGGTAGGAAAGTATGTCGGCGACAGTACACCAATGGGTAGGAAAGTATGTCGGCGACAGTACACCAATGGGTAGGAAAGTATGTCGGCGACAGTACACCAATGGGTAGGAAAGTATGTCGGCGACAGTACACCAATGGGTAGGATAGTGTGTCGGCGACAGTACACCAATGGGTATGAAAGTATGTCGGCGACAGTACACCAATGGGTAGGAAAGTATGTCGGCGACAGTTTACCAATGGGTATGAAAGTATGTCGGCGACAGTACACCAATGGTTATGAAAGTATGTCGACGACAGTACACCAATGGGTAGGAAAGTATGTCGACGACAGTACACCAATGGGTAGGAAAGTATGTCGACGACAATACACCAATAGGTAGGAAAGTATGTCGACAACAGTACACCAATGGGTGGAAAAGTAAGTCGGCGACAGTACGACAATGGGTAGGAAAGTATGTCGGCGACAGTACACCAATGGGTATGAAAGTATGTCGGCGACAGTACACCAATGGGTAGGAAAGTATGTCGGCGACAGTTTACCAATGGGTATGAAAGTATGTCGGCTACAGTACACCAATGGGTATGAAAGTATGTCGGCGACAGTACACCAATGGGTAGGATAGTGTGTCGGCGACACTACACTAATAAGTATGAATGTATGTCGGCGACAGTACACAAAAGGGTAGGATAGTGTGTCGGCGACAGTACACCAATTGGTAGGAAAGTATGTCGGTGACAGTACACCGATGGGTAGGAAAGTATGTCAGTGACAGTACGACAATGGGTAGGAAAGTATGTCGGCCACAGTACCCTAATGGGTAGGAAAGTATGTCGGCGACAGTACCCTAATGGGTAGGAAAGTATGTCGGAAACAGTACACCAAAGGGTAGGAAAGTATGTCGGCGACAGTACACCAATGGGTAGGAAAGTATGTCGTCGACAGTACACCAATGGGTATGAAAGTATGTCGGCGACAGTACACCAATGGGTAGGAAAGTATGTCGGCGACAGTACACCAATGGTTATGAAAGTATGTCGACGACAGTACACCAATGGGTAGGAAAGTATGTCGACGACAGTACACCAATGGGTAGGAAAGTATGTCGGCAACAGTACACCAATGGGTGAGAAAGTAAGTCGGCGACAGTACGACAATGGGTAGGAAAGTATGTCGGCGACAGTACACCAATGGGTATGAAAGTATGTCGGCGACAGTACACCAATGGGTAGGAAAGTATGTCGGCGACAGTTTACCAATGGGTATGAAAGTATGTCGGCGACAGTACACCAATGGTTATGAAAGTATGTCGACGACAGTACACCAATGGGTTGGAAAGTATGTCGACGACAGTACACCAATGGGTATGAAAGTATGTCGGAGACAATACACCATTGGGTAGGAAAGTATGTCGGCGACAGTGCACCAATGGGTATGAAAGTATGTCGGCGACAGTACACCAATGGGTAGGAAAGTATGTCGGCGACAGTTTACCAATGGGTATAAAAGTATGTCGGCGACAGTACACCAATGGGTATGAAAGTATGTCGGCGACAGTACACCAATGGGTAGGAAAGTATGTCGGCGACAGTACACCAATGGGTAGGAAAGTATGTCGGCGACAGTACACCAATGGGTAGGAAAGTATGTCGACGACAGTACACCAATGGGTAGGAAAGTAAGTCGGCGACAGTACACCAATGGGTAGGATAGTGTGTCGGCGACAGTACACCGATGGGTATGAAAGTATGTCGGCGACAGTACACCAATGGGTAGGAAAGTATGTCGGCGACAGTACACCAATGGTTATGAAAGTATGTCGACGACAGTACACCAATGGGTAGGAAAGTATGTCGACGACAGTACACCAATGGGTAGGAAAGTATGTCGGCGACAGTACACCAATGGGTAGGAAAGTATGTCGGCGACAGTACACCAATGGGTATGAAAGTATGTCGGCGACAGTACACCAATGGTTATGAAAGTATGTCGACGACAGTACACCAATGGGTAGGAAAGTATGTGGACGACAATACACCAATGGGTAGGAAAGTATGTCGGCAACAGTACACCAATGGGTGGAAAAGTAAGTCGGCGACAGTACGACAATGGGTAGGAAAGTATGTCGGCGACAGTACACCAATGGGTATGAAAGTATGTCGGCGACAGTACACCAATGGGTAGGAAAGTATGTCGGCGACAGTTTACCAATGGGTATGAAAGTATGTCGGCTACAGTACACCAATGGGTATGAAAGTATGTCGGCGACAGTACACCAATGGGTATGAAAGTATGTCGGCGACAGTACACCAATGGGTAGGAAAGTATGTCGGTGACAGTACACCAATGGGTAGGAAAGTATGTCGGCGACAGTACTCCAATGGGTAGGAAAGTATGTCGGCGACAGTACACCAATGGGTAGGAAAGTATGTCGGCGACAGTACACCAATGGGTAGGAAAGTATGTCGGCGACAGTACACCAATGGGTAGGAAAGTATGTCGGCGACAGTACACCAATGGGTATGAAAGTATGTCGACGACAGTACACCAATGGGTATGAAAGTATGTCGGCGACAGTACACCAATGGTTATGAAAGTATGTCGACGACAGTACACCAATGGGTAGGAAAGTATGTCGGCAACAGTACACCAATGGGTAGGAAAGTAAGTCGGCGACAGTACGACAATGGGTAGGAAAGTATGTCGGCGACAGTACACCAATGGGTATGAAAGTATGTCGGCGACAGTACACCAATGGGTAGGAAAGTATGTCGGCGACAGTACACCAATGGGTAGGAAAGTATGTCGGCGACAGTACACCAATGGGTAGGAAAGTATGTCGGCGACAGTACACCAATGGGTAGGAAAGTATGTCGGCGACAGTACACCAATGGGTAGGAAAGTATGTCGGCGACAGTACACCAATGGGTAGGAAAGTAAGTCTGAGACAGTACACCAATGGGTAGGAAAGTATGTCGGCGACAGTACACCAATGGGTAGGAAAGTATGTCGGCGACAGTACACCAATGGGTATGAAAGTATGTCGGCGACAGTACACCAATGGGTAGGAAAGTATGTCGGCGACAGTACACCAATGGGTAGGAAAGTATGTACGCGACAGTACACCAATAAGTATGAAAGTATGTCGGCGACAGTACCCCAAAGGGTAGGAAAGTATGTCCGCGCGTGCACATAAGTTCGCAAAGTAATGAAAGTTGTTCATAATGGAATGCGCTTATATTTCTAATACGATACTTGGTCACGTGGTTTGGTGATGACACACGCATCAAACTGGCGACCTTGTTCAATCTTATGGTTGTTCTAAACAAAAATTACATGTCGTAGGGTACGACTACAAAACCTCGGCTGGAAATGTTTATAAATATTTGTTTGCATGGACTTAATACACACACAGTATGAACATTCTAAAACAGTACAGTCAGTACTTACGAAGACAGTATCACAATATCAAAAACAGTGTTGATATACATACATTAATTATGTGTTATGTATTTTTAACTGTCTAACAAATTAGATGTTAGGATAAATTCGAGACTAAGACCTTTAGCCTAACGTTTCACTATCTTCAGACCAGGCTTGTGGAGCCGGAGCCGAGGAGCCGGTAGCCGCTACTTTTTGCTGGAGCCGGAGCCGAAAAAATCTGGCGGCTCCACGGCTCCCAAATGTTTTTTTTTTTTACAGCAGAATTTTTTTTTTAGCTTTAAAATTCCAAATTTGTTTGATTGTTTGCCTTCTACAATTTGAAATGTTGTTATTTTTACGAACGCCAGAACAATAACAGCGTTAAAATGATAACGTGCACGCACATCACCACAAGAAATATTTCATGGTGAATCATTTTCTGCTCGTTTTAAACCTTGTTTACCCTCCGAAATTTTTTTAATGGCATTTTATTTTGTTATATATAAAGTTAAAACAGTTTTATTTCATAGAATAATTGTATCAATCATTTAAAATAAATTTTTACTACGACGACAAATAGAACGCGTCATTTCGTGTTATTATTTGACCGCGAATCAGGCCCGAAGAGTGTGTGGGGGCCAGAGGGGCTTAGCCCCCCTTGCGTTTTGTCTAGACCCCTCTGCTTATTTTCTCTACTGAGTAAAATGTATTACCCGGCCCCCCTGCTATTGCCTGGCCCATGTTGTAGAATGCCTGGCCCCTGCTGTAGAATTTTCACGCTACGGGGCTGCCGCAAATTTGTAATAGACTAAAAACAAAATGGTCGCTTTCTGTATTTAACAATTTTATTATAAACAGAATATCTGAAATAGAGTAGATAAATTTATAAGGCTGTGGCTATACAGACCCGGGTCCCAATAAAATCCGATTGTTATTCGGACCCGTGGCAAATATGCACTAAGCTTAGCTATATTTAAACTTTATTAGACGGAACCCGAAAAAATAATGATACAGAGTCCGCTTAGTGGAACCCTAGACACTGAGTAACGATTAAATCATACATTTCAAACAAGTATATAAAAAAAAAACAATAATAAAGTTTATGTATAGCTAAGCTAAGTGCATATTTGCCACGGGTCCGAATAACAATCAGACTTTATTGGGACGGGGTCCGAATAAAAATCTGAGTTTATTGCTACCCGGGTCCGAATAGTCACTTCAAATTTATAAATAATAAATATAAATACTGAAATCTTTAAAATATTTAAATAATGTATCATTTCACTTTTCTAATTTGATCATTGAAAAAACTTTTTATTACTTATGAAAATGGCGATAGTGAAACCTCGGTCGAAAATAATGATATGTTTCTGGATGCACTGAAATGGTTTGTTTTTAGTAAAACCGACATGCGTATATTTTTCAAATTCCTGACTATGGGGCAGCCCCGTGAAAATTCTACAGCAGGGGCCACGCATTCTACAGCAGGGGCCAGGCAATAGCAGGGGGCAGGTAATACATTTTACTAAGTAGAACAAATAAGCAGAGGGGGGCCAGACAAAACGCAGGGGGGTCCCCGGACCCCTTGCCCCGCCCCACACGCTACGGGCCTGCTATGGGGGTGAACGCGACAAAATTTGCATAACTTTTTATCAGCGGCATGTTTGCGTGGCGCAATTACAAAAAATTTTGTCTCGGCGATACTATCTTAATAGGGAGCCGGAGCCGGAAAAAAAATTTGGCGGCTCCGCAAGCTTGCTTCAGACGATACACTATTTAGACCTACCTATCAGTAGCTATCATCAGACGCTACACTATTTAGACCTACCTATCAGTAGCTATCTTCAGATGCTACACTATTTAGACCTATTTATCAGTAGCTATCATCAGACGCAACAATATTTAGACCTATTTATCAGTAGCTATCATCAGACGCTACAATATTTAGACCTACCTATCAATAGCTATCGTCAGAAATGTGAGCATAGATGCATGGACTGGGAACCACTGTAACATAGGCAGAAAGAAACAAAGAAAACTTCCAAACAGCCAGTTTTGTAACAACAAATTGGCCAAAGTTATTGGCAGGACTACCATACACTTGATCAAATCAGCAAATGCCAAGTTGGTCATCAAAAAATATGTTTGGTCCTGGATCAAAACAAAAAACCATTGCTTCAGTGAAATAGTTTGTAATTAAATATACATAAAATAGATTTTGCCTGTTAAAAAAGTTGTCAATCTTCTAATAGAAAATGTCTTAACAAAGGAAGACATATTTGCAGTTCAGTACAATACCTGGTACAGACGATGTTTTGCTATGACTACCACCATGGCTGTGTTGCCTGCGATCCCTACCAAACCGACCAAAACATGAAGAAACATAAAGAATGGGTAAACATAACGAAGTGAAGGTTTGATGAAAGGTTCCTTGAAGTCTACACCGCTGTTGTTGTTGTTGGTCATAAACTGGATGATAAGCTCAATGTAGTTTTCTTTAGACATGACTCGATTGAGTGACTGTAAAAAAAAAATTCAACAAGAATGATTTATGAAATATATATTTTGTGTGATATACCAAAACATATGTCAAATACAGCAGGACTAGTGGAATACAAATGATTAGATACATGTACAATGTCTTTGGCGATCAAAGGGGCAAGATTAATGTAAACCCGCTAGTCTGGTGTAATATAATAGGTATATATACTTTTAAAACAGCTAGTCTGGTGTAATATAATAGGTATATATACTTTTAAAACAGCTAGTCTGGTGTAATATAATAGGTATATATACTTTTAAAACAGCTAGTCTGGTGTAATATAATAGGTATATATACTTTTAAAACAGCTTGTCTGGTGTAATATAATAGGTATATATACTTTTAAAACAGCTTGTCTGGTGTAATATAATAGGTATATATACTTTTAAAACAGCTTGTCTGGTGTAATATAATAGGTATATATACTTTTAAAACAGCTTGTCTCGTGTAATATAATAGGTATATATACTTTTAAAACAGCTTGTCTGGTGTAATATAATAGGTATATATATATATATACTTTTAAAACAGCTAGTCTGGTATAATATAATAGGTATATATACTTTTAAAACAGCTTGTCTGGTGTAATATAATAGGTATATATACTTTTAAAACAGCTTGTCTCGTGTAATATAATAGGTATATATACTTTTAAAACAGCTTGTCTGGTATAATATAATAGGTATATATACTTTTAAAACAGCTAGTCTGGTGTAATATAATAGGTATATATACTTTTTAAACAGCTAGTCTGATATAATATAAGGATGATGTAATTTAATAGAAAAAGGATCGAATCTGCCAGCTATGATTCACTTGAAGTTCTAATTTTGTCTCTTCATTGTCAGAAGTTTTACCGCTGTCAGAGTCCTTATGGAATGGACCAGGGATTCGATGCACTTGTACTGTACTTTCAAGCAATTAAGTCCTCCAGCATAAGAATCACTGTCCTGTGTGTCTGTGTCCTCCAACATGGTATTCACTGTGATGTGAATCTGTGTCCTCCAACATGGGATTCACTATGATGTGAATCTGTGTCCTCCAACATGGGATTCACTGTGATGTGAATCTGTGTCCTCCAACATGGGATTCACTGTGATGTGAATCTGTGTCCTCCAACATGGGATTCACTGTGATGTGAATCTGTGTCCTCCAACATGGGATTCACTGTGATGTGAATCCGTGTCCTCCAACATGGGATTCACTGTCCTGTGAATCCGTGTCCTCCAACATGAGATTCACTGTCCTGTGAATCCGTGTCCTCCAACATGGGATTCACTGTGATGTGAATCCGTGTCCTCCAACATGGGATTCACTGTCCTGTGAATCCGTGTCCTCCAACATGGGATTCACTGTCCTGTGAATCCGTGTCCTCCAACATGGGATTCACTGTCCTGTGAATCCGTGTCCTCCAACATGGGATTCACTGTGATGTGAATCTGATGTCAACATTCGCGGTTGCAAATAATTATGAAGTTAATACTGAATAAAAAGCTTTCCTACATTACATGTTGTTGTAATCACGACATTTACATTACAAAATATCAGTAGTACCCTCACAATGAAATCAATCGATTCAATATGTAGTCTAAATCACATATTTTATTTTTTCCAAATAGCACTGTTTTGATAGAAGTTAAATATAAACCAACATTGTTATTAGATTTGATTGAAATCTCGCCTACCTTAAACTGGTCGATGATGGTGGTGCTGATGGTGGCAGCACACAACTGGTCAAATCTAACACTCGCTTAGTGTTCCACTGACATTCTCTCGTCGCTTCTAGATCTGGACTTGCGCGGTGCTTTGATACAAGCATTGATCAGTCCTCCTTGATCACGTGACACACGGCAGACACTGACTGCCTCCCAGTATATGTGTCGTTGTGTGTCTGTTGTCGTTGTTTGTCTATTTGTCATTGTGTTTGTATGTGTTTGCTGGTCGTTGTGTGTCTGCTGTTTGTCGCTGTGTGTCTGATTGTCGTTTAGTGTCTGTTTGTCGTTGTGTGTCTGCTTGTCTTTGTGTTTGTATATGTCTGTGTGTCGTTGTGTGTCTGCTTGTCTTTGTGTTTGTATGTGTCTGTTTGTCGTTGTGTGTCGGCTTGTCGTTGTGTGTCTGTTTGTCGTTGTGTTTGTATGTGTCTGTGTGATGTTATGTGCATGGGTGTCGTTGTGTATCTGTGTGTGTATTTTGTATGTAGCTGTGTGTGTGTGTGTTTGTATGTGGCGGTGTGTCGTTATGTTTGTATTTAGCTGTGAGTGTTAGTATATAGCTGTGTGTGTTTGCATGTAGATGTGTGTGTGTTTATATATGGCTGTGTGGAAATGTGTTTATATTTGACTGAGAGTGTTTTATGTAGCTGTATGTGTGCGTGTGTTGCTGTATATTCCGTATTGTGCCGATGTATTTGTGTATGTCCGTATTGTGCCGATGTATTCGTGTGTGTCCGTATTGTGCCGATGTATTCGTGTGTGTCCGTATTGTGCCGATGTATTCGTGTGTATGTCCGTATTGTGCCGATGTATTCGTGTGTGTCCGCATTGTGCCGATGTATTCGTGTGTATGTCCGTATTGTGCCGATGTATTCGTGTGTGTCCGCATTGTGCCGATGTATTCGTGTATGTCCGTATTGTGCCGATGTACGGAATTCGTGTATGTATAAATGGGTAATAAATTGTTTGTAATATTGAATGACAACATTTATTGCAAACAACCAGACGGACTACAAAATATAAATTTAACAGAACGTGCAAACAACCAGACGGACTACAAAATATAAATTGAACAGAACGTACAAACAACCAGACGGACTACAAAATATAAATTGAACAGAACGTGCAAACAACCAGACGGACTACAAAATATAAATTGAACAGAACGTGCAAACAACCAGACGGACTACAAAATATAAATTGAACAGAACGTGCAAATAACCAGGCGGACTACAAAATATAAATTGAACAGAACGTGCAAACAACCAGACGGACTACAAAATATAAATTGAACAGAACGTGCAAACAACCAGACGGACTACAAAATATAAATTGAACAGAACGTGCAAACAACCAGACGGACTACAAAATATAAATTGAACAGTACGTGCAAACAACCAGACGGACTACAAAATATAAATTGAACAGAACGTGCAAACAACCAGACGGACTACAAAATATAAATTTAACAGAACGTGCAAACAACCAGACGGACTACAAAATATAAATTTAACAGAACGTGCAAACAACCAGACGGACTACAAAATATAAATTGAACAGAACGTACAAACAACCAGACGGACTACAAAATATAAATTGAACAGAACGTGCAAACAACCAGACGGACTACAAAATATAAATTGAACAGAACGTGCAAACAACCAGACGGACTACAAAATATAAATTGAACAGAACGTGCAAACAACCAGACGGACTACAAAATATAAATTGAACAGAACGTGCAAACAACCAGACGGACTACAAAATATAAATTGAACAGTACGTGCAAACAACCAGACGGACTACAAAATATAAATTGAACAGAACGTGCAAACAACCAGACGGACTACAAAATATAAATTGAACAGAACGTGCAAACAACCAGACGGACTACAAAATATAAATTGAACAGAACGTGCAAACAACCAGACGGACTACAAAATATAAATTGAACAGAACGTGCAAACAACCAGACGGACTACAAAATATAAATTGAACAGAACGTGCAAACAACCAGACGGACTACAAAATATAAATTGAACAAAACGTGCAAACAACCAGACGGACTACAAAATATAAATTGAACAGAACGTGCAAACTCGTTTTATATGACTCATCGGCTTGACCTTTATTTTTTTTTAATGTTTTAGACAGATAATAAATATATAGGTATATGTTGTACATAACTGGGCTTTATATTATAGAATTATATAAAGTATATACCATGTATAAGTAAAACATATACCGTGATTAGAAACTGTAAGGCACTATCGGCTATGGTGGGGATGAAAGAAGGGCACCATAAAAACCGTCCCATTAGTGGTTTATAAAATCTAAGAGATTTCTTCTCATCCTTACAGGGACTTCACACACACTACAAACTGTAAAACATATACCGTGATTACAAACTCATTATAAAGACCGTTGGATATTAGCCTCACACGTTCAGAATTTTATTTTATTATTACTAGAAATAAAATTCTTTGTGCATCAGCAGAAACCAGGGTCGAGCTGAATCCAATGACGAGCAATGAGTGGTAAGATAGGTAGCAATAGAGCAGTGAGTGTAAGACAGGTAGCAATAGAGCAGTAAGTGGTAAGACAGGTAGCAATAGAGCAGTGAGTGGTAAGACAGGTACCAATAGAGCAGTGAGTGGTAAGACAGGTAGCAATAGAGCAGTGAGTGGTAAGACAGGTAGCAATAGAGCAGTGAGTGGTAAGACAGGTACCAATAGAGCAGTGAGTGGTAAGACAGGTACCAATAGAGTGGTAAGACAGGTAGCAATAGAGCAGTGAGTGGTAAGACAGGTACCAATAGAGCAGTGAGTGGTAAGACAGGTACCAATAGAGCAGTGAGTGGTAAGACAGGTACCAATAGAGCAGTGAGTGGTAAGACAGGTAGCAATAGAGCAGTGAGTGGTAAGACAGGTACCAATAGAGCAGTGAGTGGTAAGACAGGTAGCAATAGAGTAATCAGATAGTCGAATTTTACCGGAATTTAAATTTCTTTTCATGTTTATGTACTTAGAACTGGACTATTATCTATGTTTCGCAGATAATCATAATCTTAGTTAATTATATTTTGCCATTGATTAAACATTTTTAATTGATTAAACTAATTTTTTTTTACCAAACCCATGGTAGACAGCTTTTATTAAGAACGATTTTTTTTACTACTAAGAAAGTCAATATTTGTGTTGTACTATTAGTATTTAAAATCTGTTCAAAATAAATATATAGCCTTGTTTGATACATACAAATATCATTTTGTTGCTCAAAGCCCGGTGTTTTATTATATTTGTGAAATTATGATCATAGAAGGGGCCGTCCATAAAGTACGTCACGCTCCAAGGGGGGGGGGGGTATAAGAAAGTGTGACAGTGTGTGACAGGGGGGAGGGAGGGGTCAGGCCAAGTGTGACGTCACATTTTTTATATATTTTTAATTTTATTTCTAATTTAATTTTTTTATTCTTTTAGTAAAACTTAATAGTTTTAAAAATAATTTTTAAAAAAAATTGTGTAACACTTGAATTAGTTTGATGTCAAAATAGCATGAAATGCATATCTTTTCAATGTGTTGTTCACAATTCCTCATGCTAGTTAGGACCGCTAATAAACTGTTGCAAAGCCTTGTTTCATCAGTCGCCTTACGGAAGTGTTATTATTTCTTTGTTGTCTGCTGCATAATTATATCACTGATAAAGAAATTTGGAATTTGTATTATAATACAAAAAAATTACCGTAATTGAAGTTGCAATCCATCACTTCATGTTAAAATAATATTGATGCCTTATTCCTTGCAACCAGTGCACCAGGAAGAAGTGCTTATAATCGCGTGGAACATCGAATGGCTCCATTTAGCAGCGAACTGTCTGGTGTCACATTGCCAAATGAACATTATGGCATTCACTTTGATTCGTAGGGCAGAACAATAAATGAGGATTTGGAAAGAACAAACTTCAAGTTTGCAGGTGAAACTTTAGCTGAAATCTGGTCGCATGTGATTGTTGACCAATTTCCAACAGTTGCAGAATATATCAACCCTGAGAAATCTGAATTGGATGCAGCAGGACTGATGTCGAAGGATAAGAATGGTTTGGCCATCATGTTCTCACCAGCCAATACTCAAATTGTGAAATGTCAGGACATAAAATGTTGCGACAAAGTACGGAGCTCATTTTTCAACGTTTTACCTTCGAGATTATTTCCTCCTCCAAATCCAATCCCAATCAACCAAACAACTGATGGACTCAGAGCTTCAGAAAGAGCTTCAGATGCACATACATTTCCTTCATTGTTTGTAAATAAAAAAAAATAATAAAAAAAAAGAGACTCGTTGTTTAAAAGACGTACCTAAAAATGCCATGGAAAGTAAAGTATCCACTAAAGTATCCACTCAAGTATCCACCTTGCCCTACCGTCACTACGTCCTGATGACTGTATACCGCGGGAAATTGAGGTTTAGTAGACACCAAGTGTATACTGCGGGAGATTTAGGTTTAGTTGACACCAAATGTATCGGTTTTGAAATCCCTTTTAGGCCTACATCCCGCCTTATCCGATAGTGCAATGGCCGTTGCGTCAATATAGGGGTCATTCACTTATCACGTAATCCTTTTTTTTCATGACTATTTACACCACCCTCCTTCGTAAAACGTTTTTTTTTACCATTCTTTATCATTGCGATTCGCACGTATGACAATATTCCGATACATGTGTTTTAGAGAGCAAATGTATTAATAAAAGTGTCTTAGAGACCAAATGTATTAATAAGAGTGTCTTAGAGACCAAATGTATTAATAAGAGTGTCTTAGAGACCAAATGTATTAATAAGAGTGTCTTAGAGACCAAATGTATTAATAAGAGTATCTTAGAGACCAAATGTATTAATAAGAGTGTCTTAGAGACCAAATGTATTAATAAGAGTGTCTTAGAGACCAAATGTATTAATAAGAGTGTCTTAGAGACCAAATGTATTAATAAGAGTATCTTAGAGACCAAATGTATTAATAAGAGTGTCTTAGAGACCAAATGTATTAATAAGAGTGTCTTAGAGACCAAATGTATTAATAAAAGTGTCTTAGAGACCAAATGTATTAATAAGAGTGTCTTAGAGACCAATGCTTTAAAATTTACTTAAAGAAATACTTGAATACATCTGATTAATATATAAGTTTTCACTTTCCAAAATTCATTCTATTTAATCAAAATTAGCACATAGTTATTCCTTTATTTTAAAATATTACAATCAATAGTCCACACATGATTAGTAAGAATTTAAATGTCCAAAGGTGAAGGACCAAAGTCCGGTAATTAATAAATGAACGACACCTAGACAAACTCCATATAATCCATGCATACATCCCTTACACCGTCTTAGAAACTAATTAAAGGACTTAGTTACACATTTTCGTACTAATGAATTTTCCGGAACTTAAGATTTTATTAGAGTAGAATAATTATGGGGATTCACGACTTATCGCCACCTTTATCTTCGCTATTTGTTAAGGTCCGCATTCAACTCAAGTTGTCATAGAAATTTTTCAGTCTGTATTAACCACAGGTTGTCAGATAAATTTTTCAGTCTGTATTAATCACAGGTTGTCAGAGAAATTTGGCAGTCTGTATTTAACTGAGGTTTTCAGAGGCTTTGCAGTCGTATTCAACTGAGGTTGTCAAATACTTTGCAGTTTGTATTCATCTGAGGTTGTCAAATACTTTGCAGACTGTATTAAACTGCGGTTTTCAGAGACTTTGCAGTCTGTAGTTCTTAATTTATGTATTAACTTTGTTTATGAGACGGTTTGGCTTTAGCTTGAGTGAAACGAAATAGAGAAACACAGAACTTGTAAATGTTAGGGCCAATGAATGCAGTCCGTCCAATGTGTGCAGTCCGTCCAATGAGTACAGTCCTTCCAATGAGTACAGTCCATCCAATGTGTGCAGTCCGTCCAATGTGTGCAGTCCGTCCAATGAGTACAGTCCGTCCAATGAGTACAGTCCGACCAATGAGTGCAGTCCGTCCAATGAGTACAGTCAGACCAATGTGTGTAGTCCGTCCAATGAGTGCAGTCCGTCCAATGAGTACAGTTGTCCAATGAGTGCAGTCCATCCAATGTGTGTAGTCCGTCCAATGAGTACAGTCCGTCCAATGAGTACAGTCCGTCCAATGAGTACAGTCCGTCCAATGAGTACAGTTGTCCAATGAGTGCAGTCCGTCCAATGAGTACAGTCAGTCCAATGTGTGCGTTCCGTCCAATGTGTGTATCCCGACCAATGAGTACAGTCAGTCCAATGAGTGCAGTCCGTCCAATGTGTGCAGCCAGACCAATGAGTACAGTCCGTCCAATGTGTGCTGTCCGTCCAATGTGTACGGTCCGGCCAATGTCTGAAATAGGCCAGTCTGCACAGTGGCCGACCAATGTGCATCATCATGTAGATATGAATGCCGAATTTAAACTTTGTCGCTACATTAGAATAGGTCCAAAGTCGAGTTACAAAATGTGAGGACAAAAGCTCACAAATAACTATTTAAATGCTTATAAAATCAGAGTGCTGCTTTATTCAGCCTAATTATTGTGACCACAACTAAATATTAATACAGCAGGCTTTTTAATAAACCACTTCATGTGACACTCACACCAGGCCACTTCATGTGACACTCTCACCGGGCCACTTCATGTGACACTCTCACCGGGCAATATCATGTGACACTCACACCAGGCCACTTCATGTGACACTCACACCGGGCCACTTCATGTGACACTCTCACCGGGCCACTTCATGTGACACTCTCACCGGGCAATATCATGTGACACTCACACCAGGCCACTTCATGTGACACTCACACCGGGCCACTTCATGTGACACTCTCACCGGGCCACTTCATGTGACACTCACTCCATACCTTTCATTGGGCCTTTTCACTGGGCCTTTTCGTGTGACACTCACACCAGGCCATTTCATGTGACACTCTCACCGGGTCACTTCATGTGACACTCTCACCGGGCAACTTCATGTGCAGAAACCAGGGTCGAGCTGCTATAGAATACCTGACCCCTGCTGTAGAATTTTCACCCTACGGGCTGTGTTATATGTAGTTTCAGCTCTAGGCTACAGTTAGTGTGGGTGCTGTTTCAGAAAATACTTAGTCTTTTTTTTAAATTTGTTACAAGGAAACACATATAATATAATTTTGCTTTTTCTTGCAAAACATTTGCATAGAGTTATATCCTTTTAGGCTTGATTGGTTGGCTAGGTTATTTTTGGTTTCGGGCAGATCCGATTTTTTTCATGATTTTATTTTAAACTGGAATACTGTTTATTAATTCTTTACTTTCGATTTAACATAGAACCCAAATCGCTATTATTTATATAGCTTAGAAAAGAAATATTTATCTAGAAATCTCTAGAAATCTGACTAAGTCCTTAAATGAACAAAATCAATTATTTTTTACTTACTAAACACATCTTACCTTACTTAACTTACTTTTAGCTAAATTGTTTCAGTTCAAGTTTTATCTATTCATTTAAAAAGTGGTTTAGCACTGCACCAGTGACAGTGCTGTCTCCCTTGCAGCCTATTGTGCAGCTATGTATATCAGTTGTGATTATGCACACAGCGGCCAAAAACTAAGCCATTGGAACTATGAAATTCGCAGTTCTCTTTTCAATTTCTATAATTTTGGAATTCCCCAGACTATTTTTATATTTTTTAACTCCGCGAACGTGTGACGTAAAACCTCTCTTCATTTTTTTATGTACTATTTCATCTCGTGCGGTGCCGTGTATTTGTAACGTGCAGACATGTGGCTTTTATTGCCATGAACATCACATACATCGCAAGGTGTGAGGGTCTGTCAAATGTACGTACGGTCGACTATGATAGACGATTATGTATTAATTTAATACATGTTTCTTTTTGAATACTCCAAGTTGTCATTATAATATTAGGATCCCCGCCCTACAAGTTTGTCACGTTAGTTAACTATTCTAAAGTTGTAGCATACATTGATATGCAGTATACTCATATTTGTGGGGCGAGGAGTAAATCTTCCTCAACAAAAAAGGTGGTGGCGGCTGTTTAAAAAGTTTGGGAATCCCTGGTTTACAACTTTAATTCTTCAATGTTTATCTGTTTTATGTTGTTGTTTTTTTAAATAAGTATCTTAAATTACTTTTTGACCTTAGAGTCAACAAACTTCGCATATGCTTACATAAAAAAACGACCAGATTTATCTCAAGCTACTCCCGTGATTCAACTACCTGGCATGTTGTCTACAGCAACAAACATTTCACTTAGGTGCGGTAACCCTTTACAGAGAGAAAAATGTTCAAACGTTGGCATAAAATGTGTCCAGTGAATCGTGTGGAATGTGAACACTGATACATACATGTCTGTGTTTATATGTATTGTGTTCAGGGTGTGTGTTACTTGTATTTATGTGTTGAGTATTTCAGTGTGTATTTTGTTTGTATGATGTTTAGGTTTGTGTGAGTGCATAGTGTTAAATAGTAGATTTACTAATTATTGTTTGTACAAAGCATTCACGTGTTTTGTGTTTATATTATGTGTGTTTATTGATTTTATGTGTATTTTATTTACAAGTGAGTTTCGTATTAATACTGTGTTTTATATGAATATGTGTTGCTTTGTATGAGTACACATTATGTTTGTATGAGTAAAATGTGTGTTTTTATATGTAATGTGATTTAATGAAATATATGTTGAATTATTGTGTTAGTTTTATACTTCTTTGGTATTGAATTTTATGTATTAATGTATTAGGTGTGTATATATTATGTATCAACAACTATAAAGTTGTTGAATGAATATATTGCGTTAGTTTATTTGTGTTATGTTTACGATTGTGTTTGAAATGTTTCTTATGAATCAATATCAGTCAATTTAAGCATCAATTGCTGCATTCATCAGCATCGATTCAAACTCAATTCATAAGTTTGAATTTAACCGAACATTAAAATCAGTAATTAAATCTCAACTAATGTAACATATTGTTTACTTGAATTCATTTAATTCTAATTGGTGTATTGTTAAGTATATGTTCAATTTATAATTTGTGTTCTTCAAAAAACAAAGAATAAAAGAAAACAGTTTATTATGTCACGCTTTGTCAGAAATGGTCAAGCACGAACAGTTGACTAAAGACTGACAGTAAATCAATGTCCGGACATGTACAGTAAATCAATGACCGGACATGTACAGTTTACCAATGACCGGACATGTACAGTTTACCAATGACCGGACATGTACAGTTTACCAATGACCGGACATGTACAGTTTACCAATGACCGGACATGTACAGTTTACCTATGTCGGATATGTACAGTAAATCATTGTCGGATATGTACAGTTTACCAAACTCTTCAAAATGCCTCAGCTTAATCGACATCAATGTGATATCAATAGAAATATATATATATATATATATATATATATATATATATATATATATATATATATATATATATATGTATATAATATATATATATATATGTATATATATATATATATATACATAGATAGATAGATAGATAGATAGATAGAGAGAGAGAGAGAGAGAGAGAGAGAGAAAGATATAATCTAATAAGTAGCTATATTGGTAACCTGCTGTAACACGTATTATATATTCCACGTCCCACGCACACAGTTCAGTTCTACGTTTAAAATTAAAATGGATGAATCAAACCTGACGCGTCTGTTTTTTCTCTAATTAATGTTATAGTTATAATGTTATGGTAGTTATGTTATGGTTATTATGTAATGGTTGTTGTGTTATGGTTATTATGTAATGGTTGTTGTGTTATGGTTATTATGTAATGGTTGTTGTGTTAAGGTTGTTATGTTATGGTTTTTATGTCATGACTGTTATTTTATGGTTGTTATGTTATGGTTGTTATGATATGGCTGCTGTATTATTGTATGATTGTTGTGCATTTCTTCTAGAAGCAAGACAATCATATGTAGGTGAATGTTGACTAGTTCCCTTTCCCTCATTAACGCCTCGTAAACATACACAAATACAAAAATAAACAAAAACATAATATTACAGTTTTTGGTTTCTGTTAATTTATGGTCATCGTTACCATTGGATTTCACACCTCTCATCCCACGACCATCAAATTCCCCAATGGAACAGATTCATTGGGCTACATCTCCGGGGCCTAGGGAAAAAGTTAGACAACAGCAAAACATGCAAGAGCGTGACCCCATTCAGGGCAATCTCCCCCAGAACCCACCCATGGGGTCCGCCACTGTTGTGAGACACGAAATAAGATTTCATTCAACATGAGCAGGATGTATTGTGACTATTTCATTAAATATGAGCAGGATGTATTGTGACTATTTCATTCAACATGAGCAGGATGTATTGTGACTATTTCATTCAACATGAGCAGGATGTATTGTGACTATTTCATTCAACATGAGCAGGATGTATTGTGACTATTTCATTCAACATGAGCAGGATGTATTGTGCCTATTTCATTCAACATGAACAGGATGTATTTTAATTCATGTGATTCGAAGAACATTTCTAGTAAACTAAACACCTGAGGTAGAGATATTTCTCTCAGTAAAAGACAACTCCATCGTGCTATGTCTGGACTGTCAGGTACTGACTTGTTCCACGTAGCGACATACATTCCACTAGTTTTTGTCTGATTAGTTCGAACCACAGGGAGTACATTATGTAGAAATAGCTCCAGACGTCTCACAACTAGGTCAGACGTTTTCTATTTTTTTTTTGTTAAGAAGGTGAAAATTTATTGAGTTCTCTGGTTCTCATTAACGTTTTAATGACGTATTTACCCACTTAAAGTTTCATAAGGGTTAATCTCTATTTCAATTTATGCATTTTGTGATGAAACAAAAAGTATTTGCAACTCTTAAAAAAATAAAACAATCCAGACCACAATTGATGAAAAATAAATGTTATAATTATAGTTGGTCATTTATCCAATAAATATAATTGAAACCTATATATGTATATAAAGCATGTTTGATAACTAGGTCACTATCAGATGAGTAACTAGGTGTGGGCTTATAGGGGGTGGGTGGGGATTGGCTTCCAGTGCGACATATGTCGTATTTTTTTACTTTTTGACTCGGGACTAGAGGCAGCAGCTAGAAAGTTTCATTTACATTTCAAATAGAATAAAAATAGAACAAGTGATATATAATAGTATCCTAATATATTTCGAACAATGTCTTATATATTTCAAACAATGTCTAATATATTTCAAACAATGTCTAATATATTTCAAACAACGTCTGGTATATTTAAAACAATGTCTAATATATTTTAAACAATGTCTTGTATATTTCAAACAATGTCTAATATATTTCAACAATGTCTAATATATTACAAACAATGTCTAATATATTTCAAACAATGTCTAATATATTTCAACAATGTCTAATATATTTCAAACAATGTCTAATATATTTCAAACAATGTCTAATATATTTCAAACAATGTCTAATATATTTCAAACAATGTCTAGTATATTTCAAACAATGTCAAATATATTTCAAACAATGTCAAATATATTTCAAACAATGTTTAATATATTTCAAACAATGTCTAATATACTACTCCAGTGATCCGCTGGTGCTAGTGTTGTCACTGAAATTTCTTGTAGTTACCAAACAGAAATTAAATACAATTAATTTCAGCTGTTGATTTTTTTTATTTATTTTGCTCCTTTACAGGTGTGTGTGTGTGGGGGGGGGTGGAAGGGTTTCGCAAACTAAACATGTTTTTTATTAATGGCGATACGAAAAAGTTTGATAAAAACTGTACTATTTTATTTCTTGTGTTAAACAAAGCATTTATCATAACACGATCCGAGAAACGTTCACTGTAGGAAAACATTCGAGAATTGCCTCTCATTTCTTTTTGTCACTAACGGGCGTCATATAACTTAAAACTAATAGAGTCTGATGAAGTAGGTATTGAACCACAGCAACTAGCCTGAGACTATGATCTTAGCACACTGGCATGGGACTAGGATCATAGTACACTGTCCTGGGACGATGATCATAGTACACTGGCCTGGGACGATGATCATAGTACACTGTCCTGGGATTAGGATCATAGTACACTGTCCTGGGACGATGATCATAGTACACTGTCCTGGGATTAGGATCATAGTACACTGTCCTGGGACGATGATCATAGTACACTGGCCTGGGATTAGGATCATAGTACACTGTCCTGGGACGATGATCATATTACACTTGCCTGGGACTAGGATCATAGTACACTGTCCTGGGACGATGATCATAGTACAGTTGCCTGGGACGATGATCATAGTACACTGTCCTGGGACGATGATCATAGTACACTGTCCTGGGACGATGATCATAGTACAGTTGCCTGGGACGATGATCATAGTACAGTTGCTTGGGACTAGGATTATAGTACACTGGCCTGGGATTAGGATCATAGTACACTAGCCTGACGCGATCCGGTAATAGTAACACATTTTAAAGAAACAATTGACGACTGATTTTCTAGATAATACTTGCTAAATAAATAATAATAATAAAATGTTTAAGCAATTGATTTTTTTTATATATTCCAGTGATAAAACTAAAATAATATCATGAACAATACAGAGCATATGATTACAGCTAATCTCATTGAGCAGAATGTCAGACACTGGGCTGTCTCGAGATGTGAATCTCATCTTTACGAAATAATGTTAAATTTATCATAGCAATTAACAATATAAATAATTCAATCAACATTTTACAAATTACGAATCACCTAGAAAAATTACTTAGTGTACATGCACTATTCTAATTGCGCCGCCTACTAAAGGCGTATAAAAAGATTGTTTATTAATTCGTTCTGGAAAGGTTTAGAACCCTCGAACAGGGCAAGTGAATGAAATTTCTGTTGTTTACCGTCAGTCTGACATTGTGAGTAACGTGTCTGCGAGCACACGCTCACCTAGCAACTTGTTTTATACATCTGTCTAGAAGTTTACGTGAAGTGAGTTGAATGCATCCCGCAAATGTTGATGTTTATATCAGGAGTTCGTCCACTCGGATAGAAAGTGGTTTCCTCATGCAGCCATGTTGACTGTTTCATTCATAGATCAACTATTCCAAGCTACTATAATGTTACTCGTTAGGACTTATGTCATTATCTTGTTCTGTTGGAACTGTCTTGCTATTGCCAGAGTTTATTTAGAAGGAGATCTACGGTTGATTGGTGGACCGAGGAGATACATGGGGACTGTGGCCATATTCCATAATGGGAAGTGGGGGGCTATATGTGATGGTCAGTGGGACAAACTGGACGCTGCTGTGACCTGTCGACAGTTGGGATATCCTGGAGTGGTCAAGGCGTCCACCAAATCTGAGTTTGGAATGGGAACAAGTATGTACATCTCTTTATCTGCACATCTCTTTATCTGCACATCTCTTTATCTGCACATCTCTTTATTAGTACATGTCTATACATTTCTTTATCTGCACATCTCTTTATCTGTACATCTCTTTATCTGCACATCTCTTTATCTGTACATCTCTTTATCTGCACATCTCTTTATCTGCACATCTCTTTATCTGCAATCTTTTTATTAGTACATGTCTATACATTTCTTTATCTGCACATCTCTTTATCTGTACATCTCTTTATCTGCACATCTCTTTATCTGTACATCTCTTTATCTGCACATCTCTTTATCTGCACATCTCTTTATCTGCACATCTGTTTATCTGCACATCTCTTTATCTGTACATCTGTTTATCTGCACATCTCTTTATCTGCACATCTCTTTATCTGCACATCTCTTTATCTGAACATCTCTTTATCTGAACATCTCTTTATCTGAACATCTCTTTATCTGTACATCTCTTTATCTGCACATCTGTTTATCTGCACATCTTTTTATCTGCACATCTCTTTATCTGTACATCTCTTTATTTGGAAAAGTTTTTTTTTTCATCATTTTTTATTTATGTTTGTGAAAACTAACACCATTAGCATTATTTTATTTATGTTTGTGAAAACTAACACCATTAGCATTATTTTATTTATGTTTGTGAAAACTAACACCATTAGCATTATTTTATTTATGTTTGTGAAAACTAACACCATTAGCATTATTTTATTTATGTTTGTGAAAACTAACACCATTAGCATTATTTTATTTATGTTTGTGAAAACTAACACCATTAGCATTATTTTATTTATGTTTGTGAAAGCTAACACCATTAGCATTATTTTATTTATGTTTGTGAAAACTAACACCATTAGCATTATTTTATTTATGTTTGTGAAAACTAACACCATTAGCATTATTTTATTTATGTTTGTGAAAACTAACACCATTAGCATTATTTTATTTATGTTTGTGAAAGCTAACACCTTTAGCATTTTGAAATGCATTTCTTATTAAACATATACATTCAATGACCATAAATGGAGATTATTTGTGTTCAAACTGTATTTTCCAGGGAGAATGTGGTTATCAAATGTACAGTGTACTGGTGACGAGCTACGTTTAGCTGACTGTCCATCTGCAGGATATAACATCGACACCAGAGACCTGTGTCCTGGCAGGTCCAGATCAGCTGGTGTTATATGCAGCGCTGCCATAGTCAAAGGCAAGGGGGGAAAGGAATTCAAGAAAATAAACAACAAAAGTAAAGTTAACAAATCAAAAGTAACACACGTAGTACCAAACATTACTACAACTTATATACCTCCAGTTGTGCCATCCAATGGTAGTGCAAACATATCACAGACAGTATCTTCAAAAACAATTGTGACAAATGACACTCAAATATCTGACATTGAACTGAATTCTATTAAAACTGAAACCTCAACATCACATTCATCAACTACAACCCCAGTAAGTTCAAAGGTCAGTGAACCTGTTATGAACACTATAGTATCAAACAATGTACCGTCATCTGTTACAGAGACCACATCAGAATCTACAGTTTCATCAACAGGACAGACACTCTACAAGTTGGTGAATAAATCAGACACATATGAGATGGGTCTCAATGACACTGATTTAGTTGAAAATCTCAAAGAGCTGAAGGTGGGAAACATAAATGAAAGTCAACAGTTACCTGCTGATGCTCCCAACGAACAGGTAAGAATAGATTGAACTTTTTAAAAATTGTAATAACTCTCTCTCTCTCTGTTTCTCTCTCTCACACAGACAAACATACACACACAAACACACACACACACTCTCTCTCTCTCTCTCTCTCTCTCTCACTATATATATATATATATATATATATATATATATATATATATATATGTTACGGTCAATGTTTGCTAGCTGACCAATTTTCACATTGGCTGGCTTCGACCGGCCTATTTTGCATTGACCATTTGAACAGTATCAAATGAAAGAAATAAAATCAATTACGAACCTTTGGCGTTCGGAGAAACTTATATTCCATGAAAAGAGGTTTGTTTAAAATAACGGAATTCAGGATGGATTGAGAAAGACTGATTGATATTCAATATTAGAAATATATTATACAAGAATTCATTGTTGAATATACTAGCACTACTTTCACAGTGTCGTTTGTATACTGTAATCCAGTGGTTCACAGACTTTCACACTTGTCGACACCCTATGAAAACTAGTTGCTTTAAGCGGCCTACCTGTATAGAAAAACTATGAAAAAGAAAATAAAAGGCGTTATTTTTATATAAATTCTAAAGATTTGACTTTGCAGATTAACATACTTTTAGTTTGAATATATTTTTGCACTTTGAGAAATAGTCCTGTTATAGATCATTTTAAGTTTCCCCAGTTAGGCCGCCTCCAGAAAATCTTTGAGAACCTCTGACAATCTATAAATAAGTTAAAATAACGGCCTCCTATATACGTCCTAATCATTTTATAAATACACAATGATGAAAGGCAAAGAAGTGCTTTATGACCATCCTTCCACCTGCTGTTGGCAGTGTTAGTTCCTGTTGGCAGTGTTAGTTCCTTTTAGCAGTGTTAGTTCCTGCCGGCAGTGTTAGTTCCTGCCGGCAGTGTTAGTTCCTGCCGGCAGTGTTAGTTCCTGCCGGCAGTGTTAGTTCCTGCCGGCAGTGTTAGTTCCTGCCGGCAGTGTTAGTTCCTGCCGGCAGTGTTAGTTCCTGTTGGCAGTGTTAGTTCTGTGCGCAGTGTTAGTTCCTGCCGGCAGTGTTAGTTCCTGCCGGCAGTGTTAGTTCCTGTTGGCGGTGTTATCTCCTGTTAGTATTAATAGAATGCGTCAACATTACAGAAGATATGTTTTAAATCGTTCATTGATGCTCGTTAGTTTGTTTTATTGTTTGTTCAGTTTAAAATGTTCATTTGTTGAAGATATGTGTAAGTTTGCATTGCGCATGTTTATGTGCCCAGAAATGTCACATGGTGATCTCAGTGTTTCCGTGTCAATAGGTGAGACATAAATATATTTTTGGAATTTTAAGGAATTCGAATTTTTCATCGTTGATATTCGATTTTTTTTTACTTTACGTGACATAAGGCAAGGTTGGTCTCTACGTGACATTAGGAAAGGTAGGGCTCTACGTGACATTAGGAAAGGTAGGGCTCTACGTGACATTAGGAAAGGTAGGGCTCTAAGTGACATTAGGCAAGGTAGGGCTCTACGTGACATTAGGAAAGGTAGGGCTCTACGTGACATTAGGCAAGGTAGGGCTCTACGTGACATTAGGCAAGGTTGGTCTCTACGTGACATTAGGCAAGATTGGGCTCTACGTGACATTATTCAGGTCATGGTATATGTCTCTACTATATCTCCCGTGGTTCCTCCAAGGCTATCACACTATTTGCTAGAAGGCCACCACAAAAACCGTCACATTAGTATTATATAGGATCTAAGAGATTTTATCTCAGTTACTTCACATACACACACACCAAATTTAATCATCTTCATTTCTGATTCTTTTCATGTATTCAACTAGATTTCTCAAAGATTCAATGTAATTTAATCATTATTTTCGATTTTATTATTATTTTACTCACAAAGTTTACCTAGTATACAATACATGTATCATGTCAGCACAATCATACACACTAAAGCTTTTATTTCGTACTTACATATTCTTCATTTTGTCATCATCAAAAGCCCATTTATGGATCTGCTTCCATCAGTGTTACATCACACATTGTACCAGTAACTCTACTGTCACAACCTTTGTTTCCATCAGTGTTACATCACACACTGTACCAGCAACTCTACTGTCACAACCTTTGTTTCCATCAGTGTTACATCACACACTGTACCAGCAACTCTACTGTCACAACCTTTGTTTCCATCAGTACTACATCACACATTGTATCAGCAACTTTACTGTCACAACCTTTGTTTCCATCAGTACTACATCACACATTGTATCAGCAACTTTACTGTCACAACCTTTGTTTTCATCAGTGTTACATCACACATTGTACCAGCACCTCTACTGTCCCAACCTTTGTCTTCATCAGTATTACATCACAAATTGTTGCCTTACGTGGGTGGGGTAATTTAAATGTAAAGAGGAAAATCGGAAAACTTTAGTTATCTATTATATCTTTAAAAATATTTTAGAGTGCTTTTCAAGAATTTTTTTTCCATACATTCGTAAAAAAAAAATTGTTTCAATATACAGTTCACATTTCTTTCAATGAACAATTCAGCCTATGAATGAGGTTGTATAAATAGATGCCATTATAAATTGTAAAAGGCTTAAAGATTTACATGAATTTAGAATTGATAACTTAGAACAGAGGTGGGCAAACTACGCCAGAGGGCCGCATGTGGCCCATCAGAGTATATTATGCGGTCCGTATGTATGTACACGTAGCGATCCCATGTCGATGTAAATTTTATTTGTTTAGAGTTTTCTCTGTATTTTTTAAATCCGACTACTTGATTCTAATCTAGTGATATTAAATCGGTTTATGGCTCTAGAATACTAGTGATAACTAGCCACTAATTGTTAATATCACTTTTCGAAACCGCTTTTCATATCAAGAGGCTTTTGTTTACAATTTACATTTTGAAAGGTTTTGTAAAAATTATAATTTAAAAGCCAATAGACTTTGATTTAACAATGAGTGCTGCCGAAAATAGAAAAATTGAGTACGAATGATGTGTTTTTAACTGACGAAAAAAATGGACTGCTAAATACTTCACCAGCGTTTGGAGCAAGTTAGTCTGCTTGCTGTGTCATTAGTGTTGAGCGTCTATAAACTATTTAAAATGACACCACCAAACAAAACCTTTGGATTTCGGGCACAATTCAATGAACGAAGAGAGAAAAGGGAAATGCCAGGAGTTAGATAATAACTTAAAGAAGCAGCAAACTGTTTTCACCAGTCTGTTATACAAGATGTTGCAACCAAAATAAGTTTGATGCTGTCCCATAAGATTGTACAACGGAAGATGCCTTTATCTGATAAAGAATGGTTGTCAGAGGCAGCAAGTATTATATGTCCAGAACAGAAAACTAAATTTGACAACATTTCTTTATCAAGGAGAACTGTAATCAGGCGTGTTGAAAAAATAAATGACTATTTGATGCACCAACTTCGAGATGCAAGCAAAGACTTTTTGTGGTACTCTCTTGCATTGGACGAAAGTACCAAGGTACAGGACACAGCAAATTTGTTGGTATTTATAGGGGTAATAAACTTAAGAATTACTTAGTATTGAGCCACTCAAAGACACAGCCAGTGCTGTTGATAACTGTGTGGAACAAGATGGCAAGTGTAACAACCGATGGATGGCGTGCTTTATCTTGAAAAAACGTACGTCTGGCGAAGTTGATGAACAATAAAATTAAAGAATTTCCTGACCATACACTTCAACCTCTCCACTGTACCATCCAGCAGAAAAGTCTGCGTAAAGCTGCGTTGAATATCAAGCATGTTATTGGTCTAGTTTTCTGTGTGATAAGCCTCATTAGAGCCAGGGCACTTAATCACAGACAGTTCCAGGCACTACTTATAGGCAGTTCCAGGCACCACTTACAGACAGTTCCAGGCACTACTTACAGACAGTTCCAGGCACTACTTACAGACAGTTCCAGGCACTTCTTACAGACAGTTCCAGGCACTACTTACAGACAGTTCTAGGCAATACTTACAGACAACTCCAGGCACTACTTACAGACAGTTCCAGGGACTACTTATATACAGTTTCAGGCACTACTTACAGACAGTTCCAGGCACTACTTATATACAGTTCCAGGCACTACTTACAGACAGTTCCAGGCACTACTTACAGACAGTTCCAGGCACCACTTATAGGCAGTTCCAGGCACCACTTACAGACAGTTCCAGGCACTACTTACAGACAGTTTCAGGCACTACTTACAGACAGTTCCAGGCACTTCTTACAGACAGTTCCAAGCACTACTTACAGACAGTTCCAGGCACTACTTACAGACAGTTCCAGGCACTACTTACAGACAGTTCCAGGCACAACTTACAGACAGTTCCAGGCACCACTTACAGACAGTTCCAGGCACAACTTACAGACAGTTCCAAGCACTACTTACAGACAGTTCCAGGCACTACTTACAGACAGTTCCAGGCACTACTTACAGACAGTTCCAGGCACTACTTATATACAGTTCCAGGCACTATTTACAGACAGTTCCAGGCACTACTTACAGGCAGTCCCAGGCACTACTTACAGACAGTTCCAGGCACTACTTACAGGCAGTTCCAGGCACAACTTACAGACAGTTCCAGGCACTACTTACAGACAGTTCCAGGCACAATTTACAGACAGTTCCAGGCACTACTTACAAACAGTTCCAGGCACTACTTACAGACAGTTCCAGGCACTACTTACAGAATGTTCCAGGCATTACTTACAGAAAGTTCCATGCACTGCTTACAGGCAGTTCAAGGCACTACTTACAGGCAGTTCCTTGCACTACTTAAAGATTTGGAAACTGAATTTATCTGCCACAGCAGTGTCCGCTGGCTGAGCCTGGGCAAGATATTGAGGCGAGTATGGGATCTCAATGAAGAAATAGTCATGTTCTTGTAGATAAAAGGATTGGCTTGTGACTTTGTTACAAACATTGTTAATGAAGAGTGGAAGTCAGACTTCACGTTTGCCACGACATTATGGAAAAGTTGAATGAACTGAATGTCAAACTTCAGAGCAGTGGCTTATTTGCACATGAAATGTATGTGCAATAATGTGCATGTTAAATCATTTCAGGCAAAACTCTCCCTGTTCTCCAAACAAGCAGGTGAAAACAGGTTTTGCCATTTCTCTTCACTGAAACAGAAAAAAATCTTTGCTTAAATGGTTGAATAGTACAAGGCTCAGTTGGATGCCTTAGTTGTGAAATTTGAAAGGAGGTTCCAAGACTTCAGGAACCTGAAACCACCCTTCAATATCTTCAGTTCATCATTTAGTGCAGAAGCTGATTCAGCCTCAGAGGATATAGTGTTAGAGCTGCTCGACCTACAAGGAGATTATGATCTGAAGGAGAAGTTCAAGTCAGTTTTTCTGCGGTAGTTTGATGGATGTTGCCATCATTGGTATTTTCACACCTAAAAAAACTTAGCTGCCAAAATTTTGTCACTATTTCGGTCTACATACATTTGTGAGCAAGCGTTTTCTTGTATGAAAATAAACAGATCGATGTTGACTGACAGCAATTTAAATGCGTTCATGCGAATCGCAACCATTAAAATGGTTCCTCAGTTCAAGAAAATTATCCAAAATTGTGAAAAGCTACATTTCTTTAATTATAATTTTACTCTGAGGAACCCTGAATGTAATTTAAGTTCCTTCGTCTTCATAATTATTATGACAGGTGACAATAAACTTTTTGTTGAAATAATTATGAATAGTAAAGTCTTATTACCAAATAAGCAACTGATTTAGTTCATTTTTTAAAAATGTAATGCACTTGTGTAATAGAGTGTGAATGTGAAATAAAATGACAAATACATGGTTACTATCTTTAATTCATAATTTCATACGTTGTAAATTGTAATTTAAGTAGACAAAATATATATGCGGCCCGTCGATAACAATCATTTTTTTCAGTGTTCCTCTAGTATAAAAAAAAGCCTACCCTGACTTAGAAGGTATTTTTATTTTTAAAATCTGTTTTAAGGGAAAGAGTTTGCTCCACACTTTACTATACACATTCACTGCTCCACTATACACACTCACTGCTGCACACTTTACTATACACACTCATTGCTCCACACTTTACTATACACACTCACTGCTCCACTATACACACTCACTGCTCCACACTTTACTATACACACTCATTGCTCCACTAATAACACCCCCCCCCACCTTTCCATAAACACCCCCTCCCCACTTTCTAATAACACCCCCCCCCCACTTTCTAATAACACCCCCCTCTCCTCTATAATAACTCCCCCCCTTATAACACCCCCTCTCCTTCTATCACCCCCTCTCTATAACCCCTCTCCTCCCCCATATACCCTCACTGCTCCACTATATACCCTCACTGTTCCACTATATACATTCATTGCCCCACTATATACACTCACTGCTCCTCTATATAAACTCACTGCTCCACTATATACACTCATTGCTCCACTGTATACCCTCACTGCTCCCTCTCTATTAACTTCACTGCTCCACTATATACCCTAACTGCTCCACTATATACCCTCACTGCTCCACTATATACCCTCATACTGCTCCACTATATAAACTCACTGCTCCACTATATAAACTCACTGCTCCACTATATAAACTCACTGTTCCACTATATAAACTCACTGCTCCACTATATAAACTCACTGCTCCACTATATAAACTCACTGTTCCACTATATACACTCACTGCTCCACTATATAAACTCACTGCTCCACTATATACCACTCATTGCTCCACTATATACCCTCACTGCTCCACTATATAAACTCACTGCTCCACTATATAAACTCACTGCTCCACTATATAAACTCACTGTTCCACTATATAAACTCACTGCTCCACTATATAAACTCACTGCTCCACTATATAAACTCACTGTTCCAATTTATATACTCTGCTCCACTATATACACTCACTGCTCCACTATATACACTCATTGCTCCACTATATACACTCATTGCTTTACTATACACCTACATTGCTTACTTTCCTACACTCATTATGTATACATCGCAATGTTACACCCAGTCCACAATCTGTTCTGACCACTCCCTCATTACCTTTACTTTGAATAGCGCCACGTTCTGTTTTCTCTGCACGTTGTACTCAAAGCATGACATTTCTTCTTCCAGCTTCCCTAACATTTGGCTCAATCCATCAAGAAATTATCCACATACACGCGCACGCACGCTCACACAACTACACATCTAATCGGCTACCTCACTTAAGAGTCGCATGGACACCATGTAGCGCACCGAAAAAAAAGAAAAAAAAAATCTAATTATAAATAATTGCGATACTTCTTGCAACAATATTATATCAGAATTGCGCATCAATATTTCTTGAATGATATGATGAAGAATGCGTTAAAAAGATTTTAACATTTTTATGTATAAACATTAATACACTTCTGGTCAAGAGACTTTGATTTGTTCAAGTAATAGGACAGAAGGAAACAGAATACTGAACTGGTAGGGGGCTGGATACAGGATACTGAACTGGGAAGGGGCGGGATACAGGATACTGAACTGGGAGGGGGCTGGATACTGGATACCGAACTGGGAGGGGGCGGGATAGGGTTTTCCCCCCCCCCCCCCCCCCCCCCCCCCCCCCCCCCCCCCCCCCCCCCCCCCCCCCCCCCCCCCCCCCCCCCCCCCCCCCCCCCCCCCCCCCCCCCCCCCCCCCCCCCCCCCCCCCCCCCCCCCCCCCCCCCCCCCCCCCCCCCCCCCCCCCCCCCCCCCCCCCCCCCCCCCCCCCCCCCCCCCCCCCCCCCCCCCCCCCCCCCCCCCCCCCCCCCCCCCCCCCCCCCCCCCCCCCCCCCCCCCCCCCCCCCCCCCCCCCCCCCCCCCCCCCCCCCCCCCCCCCCCCCCCCCCCCCCCCCCCCCCCCCCCCCCCCCCCCCCCCCCCCCCCCCCCCCCCCCCCCCCCCCCCCCCCCCCCCCCCCCCCCCCCCCCCCCCCCCCCCCCCCCCCCCCCCCCTGGAACAGAACTGGGGAGGGCTGGAAGAGGGTGTAAAATGTAATACATAGCTGGGACGGAATATGTTACATAATTCTGAATAGGTTGGGGGTGGACAGAATAGGACAACATTATATGGAGTTATTATAATAATTAAGTTGGCTGGAGTCAAAATACATGTTCTTGAACTGTGGAACCATTTTAGTGGTTGCGATTCGCATGAATGCATTTAAATTGCTGTCAGTCAACATCGATCTGTTTATTTTCATACAAGAAAACGCTTGCTCACAAATGTATGTAGACCGAAATAGTGACAAAATTTTGGCAGCAAAGTTTTTTTAGGTGTGAAAATAGCAATGATGGCAATCATCCATCAAACTACCGCAGAAAAACTGACTTGAACTTCTCCTTCAGATCATAATCTCCTTGTAGGTCGAGCAGCTCTAACACTTTATCCTCTGAGGCTGAATCAGCTTCTGCACTAAATGGTGAACTGAAGATATTGAAGGGTGGTTTCAGGTTTCTGAAGTCTTGGAACCTCCTTTCAAATTTCACAACCAAGGCATCCAACTGAGCCTTGTACTATTCAACCATTTAAGCAAAGATCTCTTTCTGTTTCAGTGAAGAGAAATGGCAAAACCTGTTTTCACCTGCTTGTTTGGAGAACAGGGAGAGTTTTGCCTGAAATGATATAACATGCACCTTCTTCTGGTGCTGCTGCAGCTGTTGTCAAAAGTATGATTGAGTTTTTTGTCAAAAACACAATCAGCACAGACTCATTTCTGGTTATTGGTTGCGATGGTACAGCAAGCAATACAGGTTCCAAAGGTGGCGTGATACGGCTTATAAAAGAAAAATTGAATAAGCCTGTTCAATGTCTAACATGTCAGTTGCGAATGAATAGCCACTTCGGCATTTAATCAAACATCTCGATGGTCCAACAGCTGGTTACAAAGGAGAACAGAATACTTCGTTTGTATATTGCAATGATGTCTCAGTCATTTGAGCTACAAGAACTTTTAACTTATATTGTGAGGGTTTATGGTCCTGTTTGGTTTGACATTAAAACAAAACGTCGTGCAAAGATGGTGACAGGCACTTGTGGAAGACCATCTTCCTGTCACGTTATTTGTCTCCTGCCTTAAGAAAAATCGACGATCCTGAATTATTGTAAATTGTTAATTCATAAACATAATTTAGTTCAGCAGTTCATATTTGCATATTAACATTACGAATATCACTAATGAGATGCTGATTTCACTCAAAATTGTTATAATGTTTTAAAGTTTGTATCCTTTAAAATTTGAAGTCCTTTGGGGCACCGGTAAACATTACACTACATAAAAGATATTTTAGGCCATAAATACTTAGACCATTTGGCAACCATTTTGAACTATTAGAATAAAAAATGAAAAAAAAAAGTTTTTTTCACTCCACCCTAATGGGCAATCTACGTGGTAACTCACTTTCGTTCATTTACATTGCTAACATTTAAATGTATGTTAGCTCAGATAAACTATTATAAACACCCCAGTGATCTGCTCTTGGTCCAGCCCTTCAATCAAATTTAAAAACATATCGTGGCCCTTCAGTAGTTATAAATCTACATCTGTGATTTTGAAATATGTCCGTTTCGATGGAAAAAAACATAACATATAACATTGGTAGTTAAAAAAAATTAGATATGGACATCAAGGGTAGCTGTAGTGAATACTTTGAAGTAACAGAAGTGTATTTTCTACTTCAAGATATGCCATAGTATGCAGGATGATATATTTATACTAAATCTGGAGCGGCCTATTCGCTTCCTCTTTAATTACTCTCTCATTTATGTGTAGGCTGATCATGTTTATGGTCAAGATTATTGTCAACTATTGCCTTATTCAGAAAGTCACTGCAAAGTACGGACATATCCATTAACACTAGAGCACTGATGCTTGGAAGTTTATAAGTGGCCATTCAGAGTATGCAGAATGCTGAAATACAATCACGACAAGGGCTGCAGACAAAGATTAAAGATGGATGATCCAGAAAGATCTTTGGAGAAGAGAGAAAGACTTATGAAGACACTATATTTTGGGCAGCTAATAGGAGAAAGCGAATCCTTATTTTACACCCGAATTAAACCTGACATATGTTGTTTAAAATATTATGTAATGTACTAGGTTGCACAATTTATTTTCAGAACGGTGTTGGGTGATGGGGATGGGTGCCGAAAAAAAATTCGCACATGGCGCCTCAATAAAGCTACGGGACTGGGCTTTCATGTAGAGTGTCATTGTGGAGCCGTGGAGAGTGTTAGTTGTGAGTTAACTGTGATTGTTGGAACATTTGAACAGGTCATACTTTGAGATTCTAAAAGACTTGAATAGGTTTGTGTGTAATCCTTTCTCCAACATGGATATAGATAGAGAGATGCAAACTAAACATTTCTTACGATATACAATGATTGTGTGAATTACAGATTGAACATAGCTAGTAGACTTCCTATCTGCTTTCAGTCACCATTCTGTTATATTTGATAATTCGTTGTACTGTAAAGAATCTCGCTTTGGAAAATAATACAATCTCCGATAAACAGATTTACCAAGCATATATTTAAAAAGAAAAAAGAACTTAATGAACACTTTAGGATTAAAGATTACCTAAGAACTGTCTGACGTTGCTCTGTATTATTTAATTAAAGTTCTAGTATTTTTGTCTTATTGGGGCAAGTTTTTGCGCCGACACCAACCCCGACAAAGAACAAATGTCGACACCGACACACCGACACCGACAAAGTACAAATGTCGACACCGACACCGGACAAAGCACAAATGTCGACACCGACACTGGCTCCCCAGCCGTGCGTATAAGTACTCAGTCCATGAGAAAGGAATCAAGGTAGCTGTGAAAACATAGACATAGAAAACATAGACATAGAAATTATAGACATAGAAAACACAGACATAGAAAACATAGACATAGAAAACAGAAAACATAGACATAGAAAACATGGAAAACATATGTAGACATAGAAAACATAGATAACATAGACATAGAAAACATAGACATAGAAAACAGAAAACATAGACATAGAAAACATAGACATAGAAAACATAGATATAGAAACCATAGACATAGAAAACATAGATATAGAAAGCACAGTCATAGAAAACATAGACATAGAAAACATAGATATAGAATACATAGACATAGAAAACATAGAAAACATAGACATAGAAAACATAGACATAGAAAACATAGACATAGAAAACATAGACATAGAAAATATAGAAAACATAGACATAGAAAACATAGACATAGAAAACATAGAAAACATAGACATAGAAAACATAGATATAGAAAACATAGACTTCTTGCAGCTAACGCTTTTTTTTCTAATACTGCAGGAAATGGCGCCAAAAAAATGTAATCGATTTCTATAAAAATATGGTCTCAGCAATATCACAGATATAAGACCACATTTAAATCACTTTCTACTTGTGTGTATGTTTGATGAAATGTTTTTACTGGCCTGGGTTTAATTTTAGAGTTCAGAACAGCTCAATAACTAGTATTCTTACAAAATATCCCTGACCAAATCCCCCTTCTAATTATTTGGGTACACTGTATGAGTCTATAATGCTGAATAAGATTGTGTTATTAAGGTTAACCCTCATAGGCCTATTCAACACTTTTCTACCGAATTTTACAGTAATTTTGGTTTTTCCTCGAAATCCTCTTTGTAGGCATGCAGGAGATTTACTTACTTAAGTTAAAAAATAAAACAGCCACGTAAACAAAACAATCTCGACAATTTCTCGATTTTGATTTTTAAAAAGTTCTTTATTTTGTTTTGGTTTTACATCGTCAGAAACAATGTTTGATGCACAAATAAAATCTTTCAGAAACAATGTTTGATGCACCAATCAAATCTTTCAGAAGCATTGTTTGATGCACCAATCAAATCTTTCAGAAACATTTGTTGATGTTAATCAAATCAAATCTTTCAGAAAAATGTTTGATGCACCAATCAAATCTTTCAGAAATTGAATGTTTGATGCACCAATCAAATCTTTCAGAAAACAATGTTTGATGCACAAATCAAATCTTTCAGAAACAATGTTTGATGCACCAATCAAATCTTCAGAAACATTGTTTGATGCACCAATCAAATCTTCAGAAACAATGTTTGATGCACCAATCAAATCTTTCAGAAACATTGTTTGATGCACCAATCAAATCTTTCAGAAACAATGTTTGATGCACCAATCAAATCTTTCAGAAACAATGTTTGATGCACCAATCAAATCTTTCAGAAACAATGTTTGATGCACCAATCAAATCTTTAGAATCCTCGATCAGATAGGGATGGATCTAAAACAGCAGTTTATTAAAGAACGATAACCTCTTGGTGAATAGCAATCAACTAGCAATTCAATTTTCTTCTTCTAATTCTCTATCTCGTCTCAACTAAAAATAGATCACACACGTTTCGTGCCATCCCCCCTCCCCCACCTGTTAAATGTATTTGAGGGGGGAAAACCCAAGCAACCTAGATAATTCTAAAATTAATGAAAACATCACCCTCACAACTGTTTCACTTAAATCATGATAAATCAACATTTATTGATTAAGTAAATTAAAACATAAGTTAGATCAGTATATTGAACATTCCATGTTAATTTCATAATATAATAGATATATCAATAAATTATTAGAAAAGTAAATTACAGCATATGACAGATCAACATTAATGTAAATAATAGTGATGTCATATAATAGATACGATACACATTACACTTTTTTTTACATTTTTTTAAAATATTCACCAATATATCATAAAAAAGAAACTTATTCAACAGGACCGGCTTAAGGATGTGCGGGGTATGACAGAAAACGTTTTGGCAGTGACACCCCCACCCCACACACCCCCATCCCTTGTTCACAACCATTTCCCCCCTGAGTCTTAGTGACATAAACATGTCTTTGAAAAATCAACAATATGAATGTAGACGCCATTCTTAAAATATCCACTCTTGTACACGGATTATTTAAATAATGTCCGTTCACCTAGTTTTTCTATTTTTTTCAAGATGAAGTACGTGAGGTATAGGACCCCGAGACTTGTGTTGAGGGGCTAGGGTATTACATGATGGTACGCCAGGCCTAACAGTGAGCTATATATCGGCCACAAGTATTATAGGATGGTACGCCAAGCCTAACAGTGGGCTATATATCGGGCCACAAGTATTATAGGATGGTACACCAGGCCTACCAGTGGGCTATATATCGGGCCACAAGTATTATAGGATGGTACGCCAGGCCTACCAGTGGGCTATATATCGGACCACAAGTATTATAGGATGGTACGCCAGGCCTACCAGTGGGCTATATATCGGCCACAAGTATTATATGATGGTACGCCAGGCCTACCAGTGGGCTATATATCGGCCACAAGTATTATAGGATGGTACGCCAGGCCTACCAGTGGGCTATATATCGGCCACAAGTATTATAGGATGGTACGCCAGGCCTAACAGTGGGCTATATATCGGCCACAAGTATTATATGATGGTACGCCAGGCCTACCAGTGGGCTATATATCGGACCACAATCATGACGGGCTTGCCTGGACAATTACAGTCATAGGGTTTGTTAAACGACCCCCAAGACTGTGTCCAGTTTAACGTCAACTGTGCTACTGGCATAAGAATGTCTCCCGTGGTGCCTCCAAGGCCTCGGCATTCTCGGCTACGTTGTGGATGAAAGTAGGGCACCACAAAACCATCTCATGAGTGGTTCATATGATAAACCTCTTATCCTTAAAGGCACTTTACCAAAATATAGTGTTCCCAATATTTTCATTCAAAAATAAATAAATTATAACTAATGACAAAATGTCACATAAACATGTTATTTCCAATATTAAGCGTTTTGAACAAGTATATTGAACAAATATATTAATAAGTATTTTGAAAAATATATTAATGAGTAGTTTGAACAAATATATTAATGAGTAGTTTGAACAAATATATTAATGGGTAGTTTGAAAAATATATTAATGAGTAGTTTGAACAAATATATCAATGAGTAGTTTGAAAAATATATATTAATGAGTAGTTTGAACAAATATATTAATGAGTAGTTTGAACAAATATATTAATGAATAGTTTGAACAAATATATTTCTGAGTAGTTTGAACAAATATATTAATGAATAGTTCGAACAAATATATATTAATGAGTAGTTTGAACAAATATATATTAATGAGTAGTTTGAACAAATATATTAATGAGTAGTTTGAACAAATATATTAATGAGTAGTTTGAACAAATATTTAATAACTAGTTGGAAGAAAAAATTCAATCTTTGCACTTCATTTAGTTTCAAAATTTACTATAGAACAGACTGGGTACATGGCACCACTGACACTTGAAACAACTGGCATTGATACAGACAGGGCCGGCTCTGGGCATAGGCGACATAGGCAGCCCTAGAAGGGGCGCCAAATTTTAGAAAAAAAACTTTCAAAAATAAAAAAATAACAATTTATCATTAGGCTATGCCTGTGTACACTTATAACCTTAGTTATCCGTAGAAACAGAAGCGTTGTTCTTTGATCTCTGAATCACCAGATGAACCTGTGATAAATCGACAGGAAAATTTCAAAATCAAGTTTTTCTTTGCGGTTTTGGATACAGCGATACAGTCTGTTGCAGAACGGTTTCATCAGCTGGATGATCACAATTCTAATTTTGGATTTCTGTATAACATCAATAGTCTTTCAATTTCACAGAATTTACTGAAAAAAAATGCCACAATTTAGAGAAAGTTTTAACACATGGCAATTGCATAGATATCGCTGCTACACAACTCTGTGATGAACTTATCTGTATTTCCCATCGGACGGAAGGAGAAGGAATAACTACTCCATATTGTCACATTCTGTATTTAATGAATGAAATCAAGT